>OY735254.1:6030204-6259572 GCA_963457715.1 Argyresthia albistria | reverse complement strand
GAGCATATTTGGATGGTGTCTAGGATACTGGAGTACTGCATACACCAAAATTTTGATTTTTCGTGTCCACCTACAATATTCTTTGAGAAAATGTCGTAAGTAGCAGGCTTTCTGAGATAATTTAGTTTGAATATGCAAATAAATAAGAACATTTGTTGCTTCTAATTAATTTATCTATCGATGGATATATGTTTTGTAGGTGTACACGAAAAAACCGTCATTTTAAGGAATTTCAAGTTTAGGTATCCGAGAAAGGTTCGATGTACTTTCATATTAATCAGATACATCTGCTGATGACAACGTAACGGACATGTCGTCACGCCCTCGGTTATGTAATAGGTCTCGTGAAAAGGACACGCCAATCAAAGTTCATAGAGACCGCCCACACTTACGTAGTAGCGATCTAATAATACGAAGAAATAATAAACCGTAGAACAAGATATGATAATTTCAAACCGAATGTATGGCTCAGGGCCTGAGGATTACCAAGGCCATGAAAATCCTGGCGGTCTCCGGTCGACTCGGACAAAAGCATAATGACTTGGACATAGAACTTGGTCCGATTTGAGCTTGACAAGACTGAGAGAGACCTATAACTCAGACCACCATCAGACGTCGAGGTGAAGACGAGAGCGAGTTGCCACTATGTCGTAAAAGGACATTAGTCGTGCATCTTGGATTGTGTATTTAAATGGTGGTGTTCACTCACAAACAGAAACGATTAATTTACGATTGTGTTGTACACATTGGTCTACCCCTACTCAGAAATCCACCTGTCTCATCCACACCAGGTTTGCCGGAAGATATCTCTTACTAGAGACAAGCCCGCCTTTGTACACTTTTGCTACGCATTTTTGTTCTGTGTGCGATAAAGAAATTATGAAATTCACTAATCCACAACTTTTTAGCTGTGACAACAGATTATCAAGACAAACTGCATTGTCCGTTGCGCGTATTTCTCCCGCTGGCGATGTGCCACTCACCCAGTCCGGCTGCAGCCGCTGGGCGCCCTCGATGATGGCCTGGTACGAGAACTTGAGCTGGTCCGGCGTCTGGATCAGCCCCATGCGGTCTCGCCGCAACTCGACCAACACCTCGCGCACGTCCACGCTCTCGATACCGACTTTCTCGATCTGTCGGCAGCGGGAACTGTTAGGCTTTGGGAAAGTATTCCGATTGGTATGTCAGTGACTTTTTACTTGACAAAAGGAGGAGGTTTACAATTCGTCGGGTTTTTATTTTTTTATGTTTGTACACTAATTACAGTCTTCACAATATAAAAGGCCCGTTTTGACAGTTCACGCCCATGAAGTTTTAACCCATAATGCGTAGATAATAAAAGCCAACTGTTGCGTACAAGCAAAGCGTACAAGTTGCATCTAAAAACCGCTTCTATTACCTACGCGTTAGGGTTTAAAACTTCATGGGCGTGAACTGCCAAAACGGGCCTTTTATTTTGTGAAGACTTTTCGGATGGACCGATTTGGAAAAATATTTTTTTATTTTAAAGGGTTTACCTTCCAATTGGTCTAATTGGCACCAGGTCAGGATCTGATCCTGGAGAAATCGAGGAAACTCTCCAAATATTAATAGGCAGACCTATAGTGATTTTTGTTTTTCATAATTACTCGTGCATTTACTCATGGTAAGCATAATATTGTCATGCGGAACTGAAGATGAAGACCACACATGTCCACCAGAACTGCTCAATACAAATACAATACTATGCGTGGCTGACGGGCAACGCATAGCCTAAACCGGTGGACTGGGTCGTATTCTAGAACGATTCTCAAGATCAGTCTCAAGCTGAAATCACGTAAATCCGACTCAAATTTGAGTTCCACTCTCAAGCGTCTCCTTTATTCTGAAACCTTACTCAAGAGTGCATCGCTGTGAATCGAGTCTTGAGACATTCACAGAGTAATAAACTAGTTTAGGCCTGTTTTCATTTACAAATTTTATTGACATTTCCTAATTATTCCGTTTTACGCGTTCGGTTTTTTGATGTAGCGTAGGGTAGCACTGATATAGTATGGGATTTGGCGAAATTAATTCCCCAATGGGGAGTTGACTTGACATTGGTACTAATCTAATAGGGTTTGTGAAAGTCGTTTTTTTTTAAGTTTTGCTTTTTGTTTCAATTATAGGTACAGGTTGCAATGCAATTAACAGGGCCGGCCTACATACTAATTTAGTATGCAGGCCGACCCAGTTAATAGCGTTGCTGACCGTACAATGTCATAAGGTTCATATCATCTGAACTGTATATTACCTGGGTTGTGCGACCATGGTGTCCTAATGAAATATGGCCCTAACGCTGCGGGGCGCTGCGCAGCATGTGAATTTGTGCCTGAATTGAAGCAAGATGAACTCACCAGCAGCAGACACACGTCGACGAGACAGAAGGTCCCAGAGCGGCCGATGCCTGCGCTGCAGTGCACGATGGCCGGCCCCGCGTCCGCTTCCAGGGCCCCAGAGGCGCGGACCTGCCAACACAAACAGCGTCACGCCTTCTCACATACGGGGTGGCAGGGGCACCTTCTCATTTATAGAGTACCGTACCCGAAGGGTGCCAAACGGGACCCTATTACTAAGGCTCCGCTGTCCGTCCGACCGTCCCACATAGGGAAAATTTTCATGAAAAGTTGCCCATAAATATTTTACGGTTTCAATTAGTTGAAAAGGCATAATTGAAGCGATATATATGTGTTAATTTGTGGATTCTAAATATTAAGTACTGAAAATCCTCAATATTGACATTAAATAATAAAATAAATGTTATGTATAAAAACACAGCTTAGCAAGCACATATTCATGAATTTATTAAAGAAAATAAACAATTAAAATTGTAAGGCATAATCCATCATTGCAATTCGTCATCATCGTCATCTTCGTGACTGGAATCGTCATCATTAAACTGGTTCCTTTCCCCGATGTGACAAACCTTGTTCAAGTTTTCAGGAGCCAATAATTCTAAAGCTTTGGATGTTAGCGGAGTTCTTTTTCTGTGTTTCTTCAACCGAGTACTCGAAAGTAAAGGATCTGACGAAAGTAATAGTTTTGAAAGTACATCGTAATTACAATCTTCTCTCGAAAGCGAGCAAAATGTAGTCTGCTGTAATGCCGAAAATGTTTATTCCTTCCGCTTCCGCTGCTTCCTCAGAAAGCTGACCTACAGGAAGAGGCCGTGAATTAACATTTTGTGTACTGTAGGAGACATCGGAAGCCAGGAATACAGAGAAACATAGAATTTGGCAGTTTCAGAAGTAAAGGCCGTGAATTTGTTTACGTCAACAGAAAGACCACAAGATATTACTTCTAAGATAGTTGCAAACCTTTTGACTAAATCAAGATCAATCTGTAATATTTCAGCAGATATTTCGGGATTAGCGAAAAATCTTCGTGACGTGTTTCCGTCATTACAATTGCCATATCCTGGTTTAGCAAAGTCAACTCGTAATCCTAAGCGTTCTTTGAACTGTTGCTGTATATATATGCTTAGTTTCGTTTAGCAGTCTCCCGTTTACTTTTAAACTCACTCTTAAATGTCTTAAGAATACATTTTATAATATCTTCTTTGCAACCAGTTAGCCAAATACACATACAAATTTTCAATTTTCTTATCAATGTTTTTCAGCATTATTCCTTTTATGGTACCTGCGGCCTCCAGCTCATTACATAGGTGGTACCTGCGGCCTCCGGCTCAGTAAATAGGTGGTACCTGCGGCCTCCAGCTCAGTACATAGGTGGTAACCGCGGCCTCCGGCTCAGTACATAGGTGGTACCTGCGGTCTCCAGCTCAGTACGTAGGTGGTACCTGCGGCCTCCAGCTCAGTACATAGGTGGTAGCTGCGGCCTACGGCTCAGTACATAGGTGGTAGCCGCGGCCTCCAGCTCAGTACATAGGTGGTACCTGCGGCCTCCGGCTCAGTACGTAGGTGGTATCTGCGGCCTCCAGCTCAGTACATAGGTGGTACCTGCGGCCTCCGGCTCAGTACGTAGGTGATACCTGTTGGAGGAACTTCAGGAAGACGACTGGCGACGACGGAACGCCGAAGTCCGGCCAGGTGGTGTAGTGAAACTGTATGACGGACCGCGACTCCCCGCTCTCGAGGTCGACGAGTCTGCGAACAAACGACGTGAAACACTTTTAATGGTCAGTTGGAGAATCTGCAGTTAAGACATTTATCAATCTATAAAACATAATTGGTCGGGTAGTCTTTTCGTATTTTGTATGTGTATATTTGTAACTAAATATCTTTGGATGTATTAATTGCATCTGGCTGGTTTTGATGTCATTAAAAAGGTTATATATGTATTTCAAAAAAAAATTCGCGTGTAGCACCGTACACGTGTTAGAAGTAAAACTTCTGTAGCTAGATCATTAAGTGGTACCTATACTATACACCTATACCTACCTATACTAAAAGAGATTTAAATTTCCAATTTTGAGATCCAATCTCTGCTTCAAGTTACTTTTATGTTTCAGACGTCCGATTATTTGAAATTATTTTATACTTGCACTTACTTTTAATACGTCATGTCATTTATTTCCCACCATTCCTTATCTACAATTTGTCGCGCTCGTGGTGATATACTTAACTCATTCAATAGTGTCACTACTATTTGCATCTCGCTCAGATTATATACCATCTGACGACGTCACGTCTTAAAACCGTCTCGCTCAAATGTATGCATTGCTTTGCTTGTCTCTGTGCCCAGTCCCTTTATTTAATTGATCGAGTACGTATTTTCAACTATTCCAAGTTAATGTGTACCTGCGGGGCTACCATAAGGCTTGCCACTCACCTCAGTCGCGCAGATAAATGACAAAGAAGATGGCTAAATCAATATATGGACGACTGCCCCAGACATGTACAAAGACTTCTCAACAGCCAATAGCATTTAAATATTCATTCATAAATTTAATTTACTGCGTCTGTATTTAGTTTGTAGAACTTGAAGAAAAAAAAATTAAATATAGGTAAATAAGAGTTGTTACTCAATACTCCGTGATTCCAATATGATTCCGTGACCTTTGCCGTCGCTAGAAATAAGCACCATTTTGCAATAACATGCAACATAACGCCATCTAGCCACTCCTCTGGAAACCTCCTGTTTTCAACAGTTTTGCTAGTTGGCAATTATGTTGCATGTTATTTTTAACGATGGCAAAAGTCACTAATCAATGGCGGAATCATAGAGTATGAAGTGACAACTCTTAATTATTTAATCATTTCCTTCAAGTCCTACAAACTAACTAAAGACGCAGTAATTTATGAGAGAATATTTAAATGCTATTAATTGGCTGTTGAGAAGTCTTTGTACATGTCTGGGGCAGTCATTTTGCCAAATTGCCAACTCCTTTCGCGTCTCAATGATGTTTCTCCATAAAATAGCGCGCATTCATTATGATATGACATTAAATTGTGACAAAATGCGTGGCTGGGGTGACTGGCGTGCCTTATGCTACCCCCGCTAACCTATACATACCTACTTTGCTAGGATTTTTTAGGGTTACTTCTTCTTCTAACTCTTATTTAATTTTATTCTTGTCATTTCCTTAGTCCGCCATACGACATACCTCGATTTTGATATTTTACTTCAACATTATTGACTGGCATGAAGCATTAACTTTAAAATTACAAAAGCTTATTAAAATCAAAATCGTATAATTTCAACAGTTTTAACAACAATTCAACTTTAAAATATGTATTACAAAAATTACATACAAACAAATAAGCGAAACAATAAGCCATTAAACTTATGGCTCTGTAAGCTGTAGACCTCGCTTTGGCCGTTTACTACAGATAAACATTAAATAGGTAGGTATAACACGTACTTAGTAGCTAAACTGCTAATTTGTGACTTGAACTGCACTATATAATAAAAAGTGGCTTTAGAACAGTTCTAGGTACCTACTTATTGTTTTCAAGAAGTCTTAATGCAGCCATCCATCACATCGGAATTTGTTTGAAAACTAAATATCACATTTGGATGATTCTAAGTGACTTTATGCGATTACTAGCTGCCTGTTGCGCGACTACGCAGCGCGTTTTAGGTACCTATTCCATAGTTACCGGCCACTAAACGATTCGTTCATCATTTTAGAAATCCATATCGACCCGTGTGACATTGATGAAACTCTTTTCTTACAAACTGTATGGATCGCATCGCGCAACTGTCAAACATAAGTTCCGGTTCCAACAAAGAGGTTGAACGAAGTAGTTTTTGGTCACGTCACTGGTTTTGGCCTTTACCGGAAATCAAGAACTCGTGGAAGAATGCTTAAAATAATTTTTATTTGTTAACGTTTCATCAGGTTTTTCTCTCACTAATTAACATTCTTTATTGTACGAATGTATTATTATCTTATCTGATTAGTTAAAAACCGTATTGAAAATAGTTGCGGTTTTAAGAGTCTTCAGCCGACCCTGACGTCACCGATTCCAATTTCCGTTACATTTCTTAGCCACTCGTGATAGCACCCGGCTAGTAGTAATTGAAAAGCAAATATATGAATAACCCACAGTTGAGAGGTTAAATAAATTTTACCCCCGTGCCCCAAGAAGTTTTACTTCAAAAAGGAATAAACATAATAAAATGTTGTTTCCGACAATTTTTCATTTGTTTTTCTTTATGTCAAAATGAGTGAATCTTTTTTTTTTAATTCCTTCGTCCCTTCATTGGACAGGCAAAGGTTGTGAGACCATACAGCCAATTCTTCTTTAAATCTTGACTTCATGTAGAGGTTTACAAATACTGATGGGTCTCTGTGCTGCTGCGCTGCCCATCAGCATTTCCAGTCTGTTGTCTTCTATCTTGGTAATTTTCCAGTCCAAATTGTAATAATATTGAGTGAATCTATTGGAGAAATTTAGTACATTTGAAAGTTGTAGAAAAAAGTAAGACATGCAACGATGGCCGTGAAAAAAATTTTGATGCTTATAAACCTAATACAGTGTCAGCAAAAGTAGCACAAAGTTGGTTTAGACGTTTTCAATCCGGATTTTTTCAATCGTAACCTTTGATCAGCGTCTCAGAAACCGGACGTTACTCTCGTGTACACGTTCATGTTTTAGTTTCGTTACGAAGCAAAATCCTCTCTGAGTAAAATATAAATTCGCCGTGGAAAATTAATTAAATGTGCCACAAAGGTTTCCCCGGCAAATATATTTTTGCTTAGTAACTATGGAAGCTACTATCTATGTATATAATGGAAGCAGATCGCGGAGGAGGCCAAGACCCACGAAGCGTTGTAGCGCTGACGGAAGTAAATACATTAGTAAATATTTCTTTTAGGGTTTCAAACGGGGAAAAAAACCGGCTTTCTAATAATAATTACTTACAGGATATCTAAGAGTTATGTTTATATATCATACGTACCCTGATTTTTGCACGCTCTAAACTCCTAGTATTACAAAAATCGATTCATTAAAATTGAAGACATATCGATTCAATTAAAGACACTTTTTTAAATGAATGTAGGTAACCTAAATAGTAGATTGTTTACCAAGGGAGTAAAGAACTATTTTTAGGGCGAGAGTGTTTTTTTTAAATCCTGAGCGACCGAGGGATTCTAGAGTTGAGTCCCGAGTGTAACGAGGGACTCATAAGTAGAATCCTGTGGGAGCGAGGGTTTCAAAGTACATCACTCGAGCCAAAAATTGTTTTTACTCCTGAGGTAGACACTCTACTTTTCATCACCCTCGATGAGAAAAGTAGTAAGTAATCAATAAAATAAAATACATGTATATTTATTTACACAATTGTGATAAGTCCTCTACATAGTTAACGCTTGTTTAGTATTGGCTAAATCTTGAAAATAGGTTCTAAAAGCATTTTCAGATAACCCCTTTGTTCCTCTTGAATTTTTCTACAGGATTACAGTTTTTACATACCTATATTTCTCGTGATTTTATTGGTAACAGATCTTGTATTTGTCATTCGCGTTTGTTGTTATATCATCTGGAGTTAGACACTCACTTTCACTCATATTTTTAACTCATATCCGCAAACGAAATTGAAATAATTACGGCATTCAGATTTGGCGCGCTTTGTTTACAAATTTTCCACAACTTTTTAATTCTTTGGTCCGTGTTTCGATATCAATTCTGTAAGGTTGTGTCTCTGTTGTCATCAATCTGTGTCAATCGATTCGGTCCATCGGATTATTCTGTGTAGAATACGCATTTTATTACAAACTTTTTTTATTGGCTGCGTTAGAATCGATCTCTCCTGTAATTGGGCATGTCAGCCTGAATGGAAGTGAAACTGATTAGTGACAGCAATTTTTTCCTTTGTACTGGCAACAATCTTACTCGGATCCGAGTAAAGGCCTGTGCCCCTCGGTGGGGACATTAATGGGCTACATTTACTTTTACATTTACTTACTGGCAACAAAATTAAAAAGTTACTTTTAGTCCCTTTTTGAATAGATGTGATGAAAAGAAAATTGTGAACATCAGATCATTTGTCCACAAATACATATTAGGTAACAAATTGGAATGAAAACCCTTTTACATAAAGATAACAAGATATCGGATCCAGATAGGGGGGGCCATAGCACCCAGCACCCCGTATTGCCCCCAAACTGCGTATGCGGCGTATCTGTCGCTGCCCTACAAGGCCGTGACTACAGCGAGGCCGCAAAATGTCGGTATACGCAGCCCGCGCGACTCGACGCCGCCGCCGCCGTCGACACGACAAAACCGGCTTTTTGCTCCCTCGCTATAGCTATCGCCATGCGATTCCTTACGCAACTCCCAGCCCAGTGCTATACGCTCTAGGTGACGCTTTTTCACACATTATTTTCACATGTAATTAAATTCGTGATACTTGAATTTGCGACTGATCACTCTTATTAAAAAAAAACTTTATTATATTTTAATTAGCATATTTTCTGGCACAAATTCAGCATGATAATTGATCATTATCTTACAAGATACATGATCCAGAATTAGAAGCATGAGTGTGCGGCGCCGGCTAGCCCGTATTCGTACTATGTACAACCGTGAGCATTATGCTATTATGAATACATATGCCTCTAGATTAAATGCTGATAGATAAGCACTATAACTCGCTTTCTACATTGCAACACCCCACCCTTGTCCTTGAAAGAAGAGAGCCCGTGTAAAATAACCCGTGTAAGGGATTTACACAGAGGTCGAACACTTTCCAGAACAAATAAGCGGCGCGACGGACGGTACGTGATTACTGTGCCACTAGGCTGCTTGCTTGTTATCAGAGTCAAGTTCACTTGTCAAAGGGAAAATTGCAGTCCAAGTTGAAAGCAAACCCACGCAGTTGGTCGGGCCGGAACCCACGCGCGGAGATTCAGAGAAAATTGCATTCTGAATGTTGCAAACTAGAAATCTTCCAGAAACATCCAATTACAGAAGCTTCTAAGTCAAACTATAACCTAGTTCTGAAGAGGGAGGATTATGAACATGCCAAAGACGAAGGAGACAGACAGGCTTTGGCTGGAGTTACGAGAACTTCTGCCTCGTGCCGTCGCAGTAATGAAACTATTACTTGTAGCATTCTATTGAATGTCAAACTAATTATATGAATGAATAGTTTGTTAGGAAAATACTTTAATTAAAATGGTATGACATGGATATTCGCAAAAAATAATAAGCAAAGGTACTCATTGCCATGTTGAGCAAAAATATTTTGTAATTTCTTTATTGTACTAACACCAGAATGACATACAGAAAACTTATAATAGATAGACAATGTACAAAGGCTTATCTCTAACAAGAGATTTCTTCCAGCAAACCATTGGGAAAAGAAAAGGTAGATAGTTGAGCGGGGGAAGACGGGAAGAAGAAGAAATATCATATTGTCCTAGAGAAGCGTGGTCTGAAAACTGATTGCGAGATGGGCGTGTGCCGTATTACTTACTCACTGTACTGCCCACCAACATTACCTTTCATGCATACATCGACGCCGGGGTAGTTACCACAACCATGGATTAGAGCGATTCAGTTTAGGACTTGAGAAGTTGCCTTGAATTAAGACTTGATTTAAGACTTGATTTAAGACGGTAATGATCATTTTGCGAGTCAGATAAGGACCCAAGAGATTCGCGTGAAAAATGTTGTGGTATGCCTCCTGTTTTCTAAAAGTAGTATGAACAAACTTGTAGAATCACCACTTGTAAGGTTGGTTAAAGAGTGTCTACAATATTATTCTGCTGATAAAAGTTTCAAAGTAGATTGCCTGTTTCACAATAATTCACAAGGGAATTCCGGAATATTAATATGTTTCGTCTTAAGTGTAAGCTTTCAATCACCATGGCTGCCGGTGGGCTACCACGAGGTCTACGCTCACAAGATTTAATTGTATGATTTATTAGTAATGATGAAATCAGCTCACCTGAATGTCCTTGTGGAATAGTATGTGAAATCCTCAGTGCTAATTTGCTCCACTGTCAGTTTGACATCGGTCAGCACCATCTTCTGGTCTTCTCCTACAAAATAAATGCATAAATTAAATGTTGTATTTTTTATCCTATAGGCACAAAGGTATCTTACTAAAAGCTAACTAGAATGTCGATAAATCATACAACACACGTATTACAGTTTTCTAAGGATATTGTGGCTTGCGGTGGAACTAACGCTTTTTGGCAGATTTGTTTCATTAAGTAGCGTAGAACTGGCGCCACCTGTATACGTCACCCACGCGGCAAAAGATCGTTGGAATACTGTATTAAGCTGCTAAGTGCGAGCTGGACTCGCGTTGAGAGGGTTTTGTACTACAATAATAGGACTAACACCAACAAAATACCCTAAAAGTACCCTAAATTCCGTTTTTCATACAAACTTTGCTCCCCAGATTTAGGGGGTTGTGGGGTTAGGTTAGGGTTAACGTTGTGGATTTCGGAGTTTTTATGGGATATGGGTGCAAACATGTGCTTGCATGCCAAATTTCAGATTTTTAGGACTTCAGTAAGTGTACCCTACAGATTTTGATGACATGCAAATTGAGCATAACTTTTTCAAAATTAGTCTTAAAAATATTATAAAAATACATTTCAAATTCTCACACTATGCGCTTTTATTTGATATGTCACACGGCATATTTTGAATTTATAAATTTATTTTATCTCATTTGGCCCCGCAAAAGTGGCTCCCATATTCCATATTTATATATTTACATTGCACTTCTGTCTTCGGGTCACACATATTGATATGTGTACCAATTATCAACTTCATCGGTCTAATATGTTCTGAGTAAATTGCCTGTGACAGACGGACGGACGGACGCACAGAGGCACGCACGATTATAAGGGTTTCTCCTTCTGAGATACGAAACCGTAAAAATATATGAATATGGTGGAAGACAGTTTATTTTTACCTCAAACAAACCAACATTTAAGATGAAACGAGGAAAACCGCAATCATTCTAGAATCGGATTTGCGGAAGGGTTAAAAATAAATTCTTCATGCATTTCACTACTCCTCGGAAAGTAACCTATTCCAAAAGAGACATTATTCCGCTACGGTATTCACCTGTGATATTTCCGCTGAAAAGCTTCATGTAAAGTATCCACTTTCAGGCGAGACAGCCCGAGGCTGATGAACAAATAATTTTTCAAATTGCCAATATCTGATATTTATATGTAGTCTGCAAAATGCAACATAAGCCTCGGGATTATCGCATGAGAGTGTAGTGTATTGTGAGAGTGATTTTTTTATAGGCTCATTGTCTTGGGTGATCATCGGTATAATATGTTGGCTTACCTAAAAAAATATAAAATATTCACTTTTTCTTTCTCTAAAAATTTTTAAGTTTTCTAAAATATTTTTACAAATTATACTAAGTTAAGTCGATACGCGTATTTTGGCACCCTAAACATTCACATAGCCCTAAAACTCACAACACTAAGGAGAGTTGAAGTAATAAAAGTATAATTAAATAGTTGTATGTTTTAGGGCTACGTAAAATTTTAGGGTGCCAAAACATGCGTCTTGACTTTATTTAGGATAATTTAAAAAAAAAAGTATAAAACTTAGATAGTTTTGGAGAAAATGCAATAAAACCATATTTTTTTCTTCACTTTTATATTTTTTTAATATAGATTGATAAAATCTGGAGATGTTTTATTTTTCTTTAAAAAAAGAGAAATATAATAATATATATTTTTATTTTTTTTGGAATCGTTTACTTGGAAGTTTTAAAAAAAAACCTGATAAAACCTGCACTCGCACTAAAACCAAACTCGACAATAATGGATTTTCACAGGAAATTGCTGGCAATTTTTCTGGCTCCTCCAAGTAGCGCGGCAAGAGCAACGCTTAATATTCACATAGCCCTAAAATTCACAACACTAAGGAGAGTTGAAGTAATAAAAGTATAATTAAATAGTTGTAAGTTTTAGGGCTACGTAAAAATTTAGGGTGCCAAAACATGCGAATTGACTTTACTTAGGATAATTTAAAGAAAATGTATAAACCTTAGATAGTTTTGGAGAAAATGCAATAAAACCATATTTTTTTCGTCACTTTTATATTTTTAATATAAAAGTAAAGTAAAGTAAATGTAGCCCATTAATGTCCCCACCGAGGGGCACAGGCCTTTACTCGGATCCGAGTAAGATTGAGCCATACTCCACCACGCTGGCTCAGTGCGGGTTGGTGGAGGGGTTTTTACGACTACTACATACTACTAATATAGATTGATAAAATCTGGAGACGTTTTATTTTTCTTTAAAAAAAAGTGAAATATAATTATATATATATATATATATATATATATATATATATATATATATATATATATATATTGGAATCGTTTCACTTGGAAGTTTAAAAAAAAACCTGTAAAACCTGCACTCGCACTAAAACCAAACTCGACAATAATGGATTTTCACAGGAAATTGCTGGCAACTTTTCTGGCTCCTCCAAGTAGCGCGGCAAGAGCGACTTAACTTGAATAAGGTTGTCAAAATAATGAACACATTACCCGCTTTGTTTGAGTAAAAAAATAATCCTATTGCGCATAGCATAGCGCAAAATTTTAATTGTTATTATTATTAGGTAAGTTACAGTACTTACATTTTGAAAACAACAATTACTGACATTTGAGAGACAGACAGAGTGCCTTTTCACACATACCGGTTGCCGGGTAGCAGGTAACAGCCGGAAAACCGGTTACACATTCATACGATTGCCCGGCAAATTTCGCCGGTGCGTATGAAAGCGAATGTACACGACCATACACTTCGCCGCCGAGTAGCCGGGGCGCCGGCTATCCGGGAACCGGTGTGTATGAAAAGTACAGACGCGTCTAGCTAGACGGATAAACGGACGGACGGACAGCGGAGGTTAAGTAACAGGGTTCCGTCACCCTACTCAGGCTGTGGAGCAATTACAAGTCAAACTGTTTACCTATCCCATGCGGCCAGTACCAGTGGCACTTGATCTCGTTCTTCTCGATGATCTTGTTCAGCATGAGGATGGCCCGGCTGCGCTGCTCCCAGACCATGACCCAGAAGTGGCTGACCGTCGCCGGCAGCGGCCCCTGCGTGAGGATGTACCGCCGGTTCGCGCGGGCCATCTGTAACAAGGTGAACTTACAATGTGGTTCATTGTAAAGCTAGATAGATACCCAGTAAAGAAGGTATTTAAGGAGGGTTCCGCACGTTTTTTTTGTTCGTTTTTTTAGCCTTTTATTTGTGGTAAAAGACCAATTTAACCAAAAGTGATTCTAGGTCAACGGGAAGTGCCCGGCGTGCACAGGTTTTGATTCCCTTACGAGTATCAAGAAATTTTACGACATTAAAGGCCATATCTTTTGATTACGTTGACCCAGAAGATTGATTTTTTGTCATCATAAGCTTCATTGGACCAAAAACCTGCGTTAATATTGGATGAGCGCCTGATTTAAATGGGACTGGTAATTATACAATATTGGAAACGCCTACTCGGACGGGGCTGGAAGGATTATATTAGTTTCCATGATCATACGCGGTGCATTGAAATAGAAGCTCACTGGACGAGCCATATAATGCAACTTTAGATTTCAATACCAGAGTCTTATCTAGTCCTCTTGTATACCGGGTCCTACAGACTGAGGTAGTATTGCTGTATTGCAGATGTTTGATACTAAGCCGCGGCTCTCTGAGTGTTTGTGATTGAAGTAACTATTTCTGGTTAAAAGGAACGTACAAAGCGAAACGTGGGCTTTGAACCCCGTACTTCGGAGAAGTGCAGGTGATATTAAAGCGTTGCAATATATCTCCAATTCAATGTACCTATTATCCAATGTATCTGTCGGCGGCCGATCGTAGAATTGGGCACATAATGATGTGCACAAACGTGAAATATCATGAAACGATGAAATCTCTCAAGGCAAACACTGCGGTAGCTTAGGTGAAGAGTAAAGGGGGCGAGCGGAGCGAAGCCCCCGAATACTCTTCGTGTTCGTTTTACATGTATAACACAAAAAACATCACGTAGTGCTGAATAAAAATGCTTTTAAAAAGACATGTTTTCGTTAAAACCCTCCATATCATGATTGCCCAGTGCTTGGGAATATCATGAAATGGCGAAGCACATCATTATGTGCCCGATTCTACGATCGGCCGCCGAAATATCGACATTTTAGGAGTTCTTATCCGTCATATCTCTTTATAAACCTATTTATGCAACATCATCCAACCTGCTCACAAAATTTCACGAGAATCGGTTGAGAAATGCGACCTATGGAGGAGAACATACAGACAGACAGACATACGAAAGAAAGAATCTTGAAACGGAGACGCTTTGATCGCTCGGTCAATAATCATGAAGGGGTAACTGGTCAAGATCGGGTCTGTCCTGTCCTGTGCAGTGAGTAGCCTACACTGTAGAGGTAGGTATCGTGTTTAATCTGTGTGTGCGGCAAGTTTATCTCGAAACAAATTAGTCATGTTTTGCTTTACTTGGAATTGCTTAATTATGTGTAAACAAAACACAACGTACCTCAATAGGTCAGTGTGAAGAGATTAATTTTGGCATATTATTAATAAATAGTGTCGAGTTTTTATTAAAATTCTCATAAGCTTTTACCTACTTGGGTAGTGGAGCGATATGCGGCCATGTCGATAAATCCCTCATTAGCTGTCTCCTCTATACAACTTCAGGTTTAGTTTTTGTGTGTCAATAAAGGTAGTAGTGACACAGGTGATATTATTATTTGAATTATACAGCAGTGGGTAGGTGTGGGCTGATTGATGATGATGATGATGATGATGATGATGATACAACATAACATAATATAGCATCACGCCTTTTATCCCATACGGGGCGGCAGAGGCACAACTGTGCTGTGCTGGTCACCCCTTCAACAATTACAGATTATTACTTTTATGTGTCAGAATGCACTGTAAATTAAGTATTTGTTGAATAAACGATTTTTCAATTACAATTCTGCCCACTTTTAGCCAGTGATTCATTATTAAACAAAATGAAAAAAATATAAGAAACATCAAAACCTGAACGCCGTAATATTGCGATTCTATGTTGTGAAGCGCTCAAGCTAAAGATATCTGTTACAAATAATGAACTAAACTAAAAAAGTGGCCAAGTGCGACCCGGACTCGCCCATGAAGGGTTCCGTGGTAGTAAGTAATTATAAGACTTGATGTTTGTGTTGTAACTTTGTTTTTCATAGTGTTTGTATGAATGACAAAGTTATCTTTGCGGTTTTAATAAATGTTTTATATCTTAAAAACTGCTTATTATATTTTGTTCAAATAAATTTTCATCGAAAGTTTATATTGAGATACACAGCATATATTTTTTATAGATTTATTACTCTCTTACTTTAAAAGTTAGAGGGGGGGACACAATTTTTTCGACTTTGGATGGGTCTGTCTATAAAGAATGACTTTCAGGAAAAAATGGTTTTAGGAACCTCACACATGTAGGTTTGATGAAAAAAAAAATATTTTTGGTTTTAGTTTCATGTACGGGAAGCCCCCCTTAAATTTTTATTTTTTTCAGTTTTTGTTTAAAAATCGTAAAGCGGTACATATAATACGTCTACGTACCAAGTTTCAACTGTGTAGTCCTAATAGTTTTGGAATAAAGTTGCTGTGACATACGGACGGGCGGACAGACTTGACGAAACTATAAGGGTTCCTTGTTTCTCTACGGAACCCTAAAAATAATAATGCATTTCTTGTAGGTACGATGGTGCAGAACCCTGCGTGTGACAATCTGACTCACACTTGACGTATTTTTCTAAACCGTTCATCTTGTGGAAAACGACATCGACTGACTGCACTAACGCCTAAATAAACCTTAACTTTTTTTCATCCAGGTCCAAATGTCTACCTACTTAAATACCCGTGACTCTTAATAATTAATTGCATTGAATTATCTAGTTAGTATTTTAATATAACAGCAGAATAAACTTAGTAAGACATGAGGGGAAAAGTATGAAATTGAGGCTAATATGTTTACGGTCCACTGGCTCACTCACACTATGGAAAACTGTGGATACTACAGAGATGAATTGTTTAGGTGATTTCGTGTTTAGTATATTATTTTATTTTCAAACTATGGTATTGCTCCGATCACTATCTATTAATGGTATTTTACGTATCTGATTTTACTATTTACTAGCTGCCCATTGCGCGACATCGCAGCGCGTTTTATAGTTCCCGGCCACAACACGATTCGTTCATCATTTTGAAAATCCATATCGACCCGTGTTGGGCATAATACCACAAAATAACTAATACGTACAGAAGGTTCACTCCCGAAAAAAAGTCAAGTTTAGGTGCAAAAAAATATTTGTCTATGCTACTGCTCGCATGTGAAATTGAAACTTATCGTATGACACGAGCGTTCATATTTCATTAGACACCGCTGACATGATACCGATCACGCAGGGTTGCGAATCGCACTCAGTTTTTTTCGGCGTCATTGTTTTCACGCGGCTAGCCCGCGCACCGAGAGCCGAGCGACAACCATGTGACAAAGACCGACTGGCGCGTATAGCCAGCCGTAGCAGCGAAGTGAATTTACGAAACTCTTTGCTTACAAACTGTATGGGTCGCAACCAAAGAGTTTGCATCCTCCTTTCTTGGCTTTTTCTCTACGTTCTTCCTTATTTTCTTTTTACCTAAACCTCCTGCGGACTGACACAAATAAAACCCAATAGGCATTATACCTCGGAGCATTATACACATCGGTTGGACCAATTCATAGGAAAAGGAAGACTAATGCACAAAATTTCATTTTTATAAGTATAGATGTCTTTATGCTGGACAGATTTAGAATGATCAGATTTATTTTTAGGGTACTGAACCATAATATGAAATAAAGGATCACTTTGTTATCCAACTGTCTGTCCGTCCGTCTGTCTGTCAAGACCTTTTTTATCGAGAACCAGTGTAGATAACAAGCTGAAATTTATATAATTTATTCAGGTCTGTAGGCCCTTAGATCTGTGAAAAAAAACAACCTTCTAGCTAGGTCAACACAATTAAATGCTACAAGCCTTTATGCTGTAGAATTATTTTATTTTCATAGCAATTGCAATAGACCCTAAACCTTTAGGACACTTTCCTTTGGCCTACAATCACAAAATTTGACACAAAGCAAGGTCTTATAGCACAAGAAAAGAGAAAAATCTAAAACTGCAAAATTCTGTCTTTCTGCTTAAATTTGTTACTTGGTCTACATGAATGACATCATACTTAACTTTTTTATGCAGAGAGCAATTATTACAAGGTAACAATATACAAGTGTGATCGGAACCCTTGGTCTGTGAGTCCTAAGCTCACACTTGACCGTTTATTGGGACCTATACTATAATCATAATCTATTCAGTAGTGGATCAAAGTGATTTGACAGGTCGAGGGATACCGGTTTTTGCCGAAAAACAAATAGTGTTGTGCCAAAAAAATCGAACACATTTGTTCAGTGAATGATTGTTTGTTTACTTTATTGTCGAAGTTATTTCTAAAGCCCTAATGCTACAATAATAGTATGCCTTACTAATGACTACTTTTTGTAGATTTACACCAAAAATGCGACATTTAAGGGAATTTCAACTACAGGTATCAGGTATAGGTTTTGAGGTTCTTTGTCAAAGGTCGACCCGTGTAAATAGCCTATAACCAGTTTGCGCGTTAATTAGTGTTTTTAAGCCTGTCCTGTTAGCAAAACTGTGAAATAAGTACAAACTATTTATTCATTTCGGGAAAATGGGTGATGTCTGTAGTATGCACTAGTTTATGTAGTCTATTGATTTGTAAGTAATAATTATATGTATTGTACACATGGGTCTACTCCTGCTCAGCAATCCACCTGTCTCATCCCTATTTGGTTTGCTGGAAGAGATCTCTTATTAGAGATAAGCTCGCCTTTGTACACGTTTTCTATGTTTTTTACTGTCCTATGTAACTTTTTGTGTGCAATAAAGAAATTATGAATTATGAATTATGTCTTTAAATCCTCTCTCCCACAATGCCTGAAGACCAAGGTATATAACCAATGTGTCTTGCCCATCCTCGCCTCTGGAGCCGAAACATGGACGCTCACAAAGCACAATATGTATACTATAAAAGTAGCACAAAGAGCGCGTTCCATGTCAGGTATCTCTCTCGTTGACCATGTGTCAAACACGGAAAACAAAGGTCACAGATGTAGGCAAATGGATAACGAGATTGAGGTGGAGATGGGCGGGACACTTGGCTAGACGGGACGACGGACGGTGGACCAAAGTCACGGAATGGTGGCCACGGGGAGCGATAAGGCCAGTGGGCAGACCACCGGCCTGATGGTCCGATGATATTGCCAAGTCGTCGGGATCCCACTGGGTGCGATTGGCACAGGGAAGATTAGCGCTATAGAGAAGAGGCGTATGCCCAGCAGTAGGTCAATGTGGGCTGAGGATGATGATGATTCATTCATCTGGCTGTTTTATTTCATTCATTTAATCGATTCAAAAATACATGTTGCTATGATACAGAAGCAAGCAACATTATTTCGCTAAGTGACATTTCAACCTGCCAAAATTAATCACTTTGATCAATCAGGTACTGAATAGGGTATAACTCTAAAACCATAAACATTTACAAGCAAGTAAAATAGATACCTTCCTACATAATAGATGATAGACAGCCAGACAATGTTTCTTCAAATGAGTCAGAAAAACACACTTCACAAATAAATCAAGAAGATGATAAATCTCAGCCAAAATTTCATATTGTAATGTAGGCCAATGGCCATTACATTATTAATTTTCAGTTTTCGAAAGACATAGATCTCTTGAAGAACTAAACCCCTTTTATTAGACACTCTGACCCCTTACTCTAAAAGGCCAACTGTAGAAAACCAAATGATGGCTTGGCCATCCAATAATTTTAGACCATGATATAGGTAGGACACAAGGTTAAATTCAAAGTATAGCTTTACAAAACAGGTTGGCTATTCAAAATTACATCTTGATTTTGAAGATGTGCACTTGTAGGGAGTTGTAATTGTAAAGATTCTTTGCCTATAACTAATGCATGTGGGAAGGGAATTCTTTGTTTATTTATCAACTACACTCCAACAATGCTTACACTGATCATTGTTAAGTCCAGTTTCCTAGTAGTAAGCCCGGGGATTGGGATTGGTGCATGGGAGTGTGTACATACCTTGACTAAGTTGGCGTTGATATAATCCTGGTCGCATCTCTGGAGGATCACGCGGCTGTGGTCGTATGGGTTCACATCGCGGTACCGGTTCAGCGGCTTGTTCATCGGCTTCCTCGCCTCCACGACCGTGAAGTCTCCCGTCTGGCATTGCCGCCCGAGTTTCTGCCAACAACAACATCATGAGACACCAACTAACAAACACCAAGCTACTCACTCACACCCGATAAACACTCACCTGGTAAACTATAGTCCATGTGTTAGACGCCGCGATTGCCTTGTACTCAGCCTTCAGGCTGCTCACAGACATTTTATCGCCGCTCATTGTCCTGACATCTCAAACAAACTACTTTTACGAACAAAGTTCCTTGCCGGATGCCGAAAGCGTGTTTGAGACGTGTCAAACAGGAGCGCAGTTTTAGAGCTCGGAAGTCGAAAGTTTGAGTCGGCGGAAAGTTTATTTTCTGTGATTTAGTGCAACTATCACTTTGAATGATGAAAATCGTGAAAGGACACTTCCGTTGTCCACGAAAATCGCGAATTTATTGCAGTGGCATAGCGGCCGGGAAACGCGGACAACCCGAACAACAATCGGTCACTCACACAAATGCATACCGCACAAATCCCATTATACAAATCCTATGTACGTACATGTACACACACACGCACGAGAAAAAATGGCTGCTATCATAGAGAAGTATAGAGTAGAGTTTTCTGATGCTGGTTCCGCACACTTGTCAAACCTCTACAAGCCTTCACAAATTCAAAAGTGTGGTAGAGAGTGTCACTGTCAGGCTTGGTTTGCATAGGTTTGCATTGCAAGTATAAGTTATATTATAGCTGTGCCGATGCCGTGCCTGATTGAATCTTATCAAATCGAATAAGTTTATTTGCATAATTTTTGGTAAAAATATTGAGGGCAAACTCAATCAACCAACTATATATGTGAACAGCGTAGTATGCCAAGTCTGCTCGCCGAGCACGTAAGACCAAAGTGTACACTGAGGACTGGGGCCATCCATTTTAGTCTAAGATCTGAGGGGGCCATTAGACTGTTTCGAAAAAAAAAACAAGTTTACCCTGAAGAAGATTTACAAAGAATTGGCTCCAGCCTGGCATGTAATAACGGATATGACTGAATAAACAAAAGACCGGCTTTGGCGTAAACATAAAATTAAATAGACGAATGAAGAAAGAATCACCATGAACAGGCTGTACGGCTTTGATTGCCCTTGCCTATCCAAAAGGAAGAAATGAAAAAAAAATGTCTATGGGCTGCCAACTGGAAACCTGTCAAAAATCAACACTTGTCATGTCACTTTGTCACTTTGGAAAAGCTAAGAAGCTACGTCGACTTGTCGGCTGCTGTGTTGTGAAATTGTATTCCTATAATTGCTCTAAATTCACATTTAAAACTATTCAGATGGCTTCTCCGCGTACTAGACGTAAACTGGCTCATATTCGAAATTTGGACGACAACGATGTAAGTAATGCCTTCATAGAAAACTGGTGAATTATGCTCGAGTCGGTTTTCAGTAAGTTTTTGTTTGCAGAGGTGTCATGAGTGCGGCTCTCTGAACCCCCAGTGGGTGTCCGTGACATATGGTATCTGGATTTGCCTCGAATGCTCGGGGGTGCATCGCAGCCTCGGAGTGCACCTGTCGTTTGTCCGCTCAACTACCATGGACAAGTGGAAAGACATCGAGCTCGAGAAAATGATGGTGAGTCCATTCAGTCCTTTTTGGAGATGTACCACGTACACAGCTTGGTTGAAGATTTCAGTGGCGTAGCAGCAGCAGTTCTAGTAGCAGTTGCAGACAGTAAAGGAGTGCTTTGACAGGGAGGAGTAGTTTGGTGTTGGGACTAGACCTACTTACTGGCACCATGGACACTATGGCACTTTGCAGTGGAAACTCTGCCAGTATAATAGGCACCTTTGGGCTGGTTGATTCTTGGGGTGGTTTTTTTTGTGTAATTATTTTTGTATGAATAAATCTAGTACTTTTTATGTTTTTATCACAAACACCATAATTTTTATTCTGTACTCACGATACAACAAGAGCTCTAGTCTGTAGTCTAGTAGGTTTTACACTTGCTTTTCATGCAGTTTATTTTACTTTACATTATCGGAAGCTCCTTGTTTCCTCTCAGTTTTTATATTTTTTCATTTATTATAGTTTGATTACTTTACTCACAATACAGTAGAACGACAATACAAGTGTCAGAACACCCTACATGTCATAATTATTTGCAATGATATTTCTTCTCAAGGTTGGCGGGAACTCCAAATGTAAACAGTTCTTTGAAAGTCAGGGCGAGTACAAACCAAGCATGACCATCCCACAGAAGTACAACACTCGAACAGCTGCCATGTACAGGCAAAAGGTAAGTGATTTGGGTTACTCCTCATCCCATCAATACTCTATTTCACATTTTGCATGACAGAGTGCCTAGCCATACACTCAATTCATAAAACAGATTTACCATTTTGGTATACTACTGTCAAAATAAATTATTTCTGCAGCTGAAATTAAATGGTGTTCATTAACGGCCATGGCAATAAAGATATTTCTTACTGGCGGAGAGTAGGTATGGCATTCCATACCATCCATCCATATAGTCTCCATACAAAAATGGTTGATCCCTTTTCAGCCAAACCTCAGAGACTGCTGTCTTATTGCAAACCTTTGCAGATTGTAGCCTTAGCCGATGGCCTTCCTTGGGAAACGTCAGACTACAAGCCCGAAGTGTCAGAACGCCCAACTGAGTGGAACCAGTCTCGCGGCTCCTACTCATCGGGAGACGGAGCTTTCAATGCAGGTTCTGACAACAACATCAGTTACCAGTAAGTCAAACATTGCCTGCTATTTCGGAGGCGACACAAACTATACTAACTAAACTAATTAAAATGGTGTGTTTGAAAATGGAATCTGTGGGCCACCGCACAAGAGCTGTCGGATTTGAGGTTGTCAGTTTAGTGCCTTTAGTTCCTCTAGTATAGTGGTTTTGACACCTCCCAAATAGCCCTCATTAAGGAATAAAATAACATTTGCATTTACATACATGCACAACATACATTGCATCTGGCCCTACTCTGGGATACGCATGTCGGTTGTGAGAAACAGAAACAGCGACCTCACAAACATGCAAGACCTGGGGATTTTTTTCCCGGGGCCTCTTGCTTGGGAAGCAAATTCTCGACCGCAACACCACTAGAAGTCATCAAATTGCTGCCAACAACATTAATGTACAATAACACACATTAATGTACAATAAGGCCCACTACTTCGTACGCAGAGTTAGACTTATCCCGAGTTAACTTTGACAACTCCATACAAATTCGGGACAATTTTGTATGGAGTTGTCAAAGTTATCTCGGGATAAGTCTTATTCTGCGTACGATCTAGTGGGCCTAAGTCAATAATACACATAGTGTAGGCTGAAAGATTGAATATCTGAGCCTAAAACTCACCAGGAAAACAAAATGCCTGTTTGCTTCTTGTCTTCGTGTTCGTTTGACATGTATGTATTAACACAAAAAACATCATGTAGTGCTGAATAAAAATTCTTTTAAAAAACATGTTTTCGTTAAAACCCGCCACATCATGATGTGCCCAGTAATGGCTTGTGCATATCATGATGTGCCCGATTGTACGATCGGCCGCCGACATGAATATGTATAAGTTTTATTGTGTTTGTACCACCAACCGCCGGGCAAAGCTCGTTAACCAGATATTAAATATAAATATACGAATTCGTAGAAACTACTACCAGCAATAGTTCTATTTAGTATCTTTGGTTGGCGTTCATCACGATTACTATCCCAATTTGCTGGCGACGTAATTGCTATAGACAAATATTTACTTCTCAGAAGTTATCCATACAACTCTGGCATGCGTAGATATTGAAGCTACACCCGCAGGGCTCTATACTGAATAGGGTCCTGAAATCCTGAGGTAGTGGCATACATTTGCTTAGCGTTGCGCTGCGCGCGAGTGTTACTAGCGAATTTGATGTTGTTCAGTTTGGAGCTGTTGTCTACAAACTTTGTATTATTGTGCGAGACACCCGACTCCCCAGTCCCCATAAAAAAAATATAGTGTCACGCCTTTTCCCATGCGAGGTGGCAGAGGCACAACTGTGCCCACTTTCAGCCAGTGGTTCAATACTCCATTTTGCGTGACAGGGGGATAGCCATAAAGAAAACAAAAGTAATCCCCTACCATGAGGCAACGCCACTCACCTCGCGTCGGGTATAAATGTCAAATTTCGCGACATAATGACGTTTCTGCATACTTGCGAGCATTGATTTTGACACTAAATTGTGACAAAATGCGTGATTGAGGTGAGTGGCTTGCCTCATGGTAGCCCTGCTGGTCTCTGATGTTTATAAGTGTGTGATTGTGATGTCGCTGTTTCTGGATCCTACAACACAGGGTCTCCTTGTGTGAGGTCAGAAAGCAATGTCTGTTATAATCTGCCCGCTGAGAGAATGCGATCCTGACACATGTATAATGTCCCTGTCTGTCCCGCGCTACTTTTCACTCTATCTCAGTTGTGGGTATATACATATTGTGTCAGGACCGCATTCTCTCAGCGGCCAGAATATAGACTACCCAGTGTAACAGCCAATCACCAAGCCATGCTTGTTCAGACACAGCAGGAACCGCGTGGTTTCAGAATCTTGCGGGAGCCGCGAGGATATTCATTAGACTATGTAGATTATTGTAGATGTCGGCGCCATATCGTAGAATTGGGCATATCATGAAATGGCCAACTGTGAAGTATCATGTATCATGAAATGATAAATCTTTTAGGGCAAACAATGCGTTAGCTTAGCTGAGGACTAAAGGTGGCGAGTGTGGCAAAGCCCCCGAATAGTCTTCGTGTTAGTTTGACATGTATAAAACAAAAAACATCACATAGTGCTAAATAAAAATACTTTTCAAAAGACATTAAAAACCGCCATTTCGACGATATTGCGCCGACATCGATATTCATTAGATAGACCGTTCAGTTTGTAACCGTGCGTTTCCCGCTGTGTCTGAATAAGCAGTTCCTGTAAATGTGTCGACAGCAGCGAGTACGGCAGCGGACGGTACACCGGGTTCGGGAACGCGCCCCACCAGTCGCACTCGACGCCGATGTCGCCGCTGCACAGCGGCAACGAGATGGTCGACAGCACCCTGGCCTCGCTCGCCACGGTACGTCCACTCGACCACTTTCTATACAAGCCACTAATTATTCTTTATTATTAAGACGGCGCCCTAGGCAAAAACAGCCTTTGGCAAAACACAAATCGCTTGGAATGATGGGTATTATTGCTGTACGTTTTTTTACTAGCTTGTTTTTCACGAGTGTCAGCGTGACTTTGCTTTCCCATAAACGTTAATTTATTAATTTTGCTGGATAGAAAAGTCTCCTAAAGTTGCCAGAAAATCTGTCTGTCACAAAGTTTTATTTAACAGTTTCGCACAGCATCTGAATTTGTGTTCTTGTTATTGATCTAATCATTATAAAAATGGCACAATATGATCCTCAGTTAGACTTGCTTAGCTTGGCTTTAACCTTTTTTTTTATTCAATTTCCTCTAAAAATAAGTTAAGGATGAAATTCTATGTTCTGTTTGCCTAGGGCCCTTGCCTTGATTGCCCTTAAGTATTTTCTGCGATTTGCTGTAGATGTAGTGGTACAGTCCCAGGGGCTCGATGCTGCTCTGGGAAACGCGTTTAAATTGGAACGCCACCGCTTCTAAAACGCACGAAATGGCGTCATTTGGTATTCTGGTAACACATCTCAAATGGATTGCCAGTATTCGCAAGGCGTTTTTGAGGCATTCTCGCGGCCTTGCAAATTGCTAATGGAACGCTTATTTTTAGTAGCTTGCCCCCCTGGTCAATGTAGATAGGCTCAGGTCAGCCTAGTAGGCTGAGCTTCAGTAGCAGTAAATATTTATAGCATGGCATCCTTCTGCAGCCCTGTGTATTGGAGTGTTTTCTTGACATCGTACATAAGCGTCACTTATCGTTCCCGTCGGTCAATAAGGTGCGTGTAAGCGCCATTTATTCAATTGCTTGTTGATTGATAACCTTGTAATGCAGAATTGCTATAACTCTTGCACCCATCTGGTTTTCCATTTGCTAGTGCCTGAACGCCCTATTATAGAATTATTCTTAAAACCTCAGATACCATAACTTCAGGCAGGTTAGGTAGATAGGTATAGAGCTTGTTCAAACTGAAATGAGGCGCCCCACTACCGCCCTTACATACTGTGCCTCTTTCCTTACCGCAAATAAAGAATGGGGCGCGTTATTTCATATCAGTGGACTTAACTTGATTTTACATAATATGATCTCATCTCACAACTTTTTACGTCGTTTTATCTGCCCTGCGAAACTGCCTTTTTATATGTAGGCATGATTTCTAAGCGATTGTATGCTTATGCTTCGGTTGCCGCAGGGTTGGTCGATGCTGACGTCTTCCGTCAGTAAGGCTGCGCGGTCGGCGACAGAGAACGCCGTGCGCTATGGAGGCATCGCCACACAGAAGGTCTCGGAGATGGCCTCCACAGTCACTGAGAAGGTAAGGACCTACTGGCATACTTAGTCTGTGCTTTTAGCCAGTTATTCAAATACTCCATTTTGCGTGGCCGTGGGCTAGCCCATCGCCATAGCTATGGATTAATAAAGGTTTGCTCACGATGTTTTCCATAATCGTTACAGCGAATCCAGTGACGTCACCACTAAACTAAGACAGGTTGTCTATGGCATAGAAATTGAACCATCATTTGCTAGCAGCACATGACCCCAGATTGGCCCAGATAGAAACGGGAAAAAGCCTCATTGTTAATCTGACGATAGATAAATTGGCCAAAAATAGCTGTCACCGCTGAGTTTTGTTTTTAGCGTAACGGACCGGAGACGGCTTATGCTTTTTTGGTTTCAGAGTTTGTTTGTGTCGATAGGTAGTGGATGTAAGTCCGTTACAATTTTCCGGGATAACTAATGGATCGATTTCGAACACGTTTTTCGGCTATAATTTTAGAGCACATTATTAGATGTGTTACGTAAGTTTACGGTCACAGATCTCCATAAAAAAATAGGACGTTATACAAGGTGTAAATAAATTAACGCAAAATGAGAAACTGCTTTGTTAGAGACATCATTCTGAGCAACTTCCTTTATGATTTGATCAGAGCAACCTTTTTTACACTTCTCCTTACAAAACAGCTGATCCACTCAAGGAAAATGTACTGGGAAGTGAAAAATAAAGTTGCTATGATCAAATCGGTTTCATAATGAAAGTTGCTCAGATAGATGTCCCTAACAAAGTAGTTTCTCATTTTGTGTTAATTTATTTTCACCTTGTATATACTGTTTATTTAGTTATTTAATTACTTAGCCTCTGTATGGGAGAGTCCTGGGTCCTAAGCGTTATTGTTTGCCCCAGGTGAACAACCGCGGCGGCTGGAACTCACTAGGTGGCGCCACTGACTCGCGACGCGCCAGCAACTCTAACACCAACGACTACCAGGCCGGCGGCTATGGCGCCATGAAGAGCTCGACTTCGGAACCCTACTCGCAGTGGTGAGTTTAACATGCTATGGTAAAGCTTCTGAGAATCGCATTTGTGCACTGTTATAATAGGCATCACGAAAGATTTTGAAATCCTCTTCCGTAATGTGGGGTACACATTTACTATTTACGAAAATAACTTTATATCGTAAATAGAAACTTTCGAAAAAGTTTAACGAAGTTTAAAGCCATTTTTCTAATATTTTGCAATTGTGCGCGAAAAAAGCTCTCAGGTGTCATGTTGTCGGCTTTGATGTCACGCATAAGTAAACATGTCAATGTCCAAATGAGTAATCAGCATAAATCAGATGATGTTTACATTGTCATGACGTCATGCAGCGTCATGCGCTATGATTCCTGTTTCGATCAAAATGGCCGAATGAAGTGAATTTTTCGTTTTATTGAAAATCATATTAATCTCAATGATTTTAATCAAATGAAATTAGTGTTTTAAATTCTTTTAATATGTATTTTCCCCAAGAATCATTAAATCTTTGATTATTTGACAGTCGTCGGCCTATTAAAACAAAAAGTAAAACTTAAAAAAAACCGACTTCCACAAATCCTGTTTGATTAGAAACCAATTTCAAGTGCTTTTTGAGTTACACACTGTAACCTCCTATCCCCCCCCCCCCGCACTCCCTTGGAGAAATTTCGTCAAATCCTATCTCAGTGCTACCCTACGCTGCATAATTGGACGCTGGGACACTGGGACGGCATGGCAAGGGATTTTAAGTTTTTACCAATGGACATTCAAACGTATCCCTATAGAAATAAGACATAAATTGATATGCTTTCAAATAATGCCGAAGCATCCCGCGGAATGCTTCGGCATTATTTCAAAGCATAGCAATTTATGTAGTATTTCTATATCGATACGTTTGAATTTCCAATGGTAAAATTTTTAATCCCGAAGCGGTGTGCGTTGGCTATAAAGAACCCATAGCTGTACAAAGTTTCACGGCTCTAGGTCCACCAATTTAGGCAATTCCGTTGCCCGTCAGCCACGCATAGTAGATTGTATTTGTACCTAGTATTGAGCAGTTCTGGTGGCCATGTATGGTCTTCATCAGCAGTTCCGCATCACAATATTATGCTTACAATGAATAAATGCATGAGTTATTATGAAAAACACAAAATTCACTATAGTCTGCCTATAATATTTGAAGAGTTCCCTCGATTTCTCCAGGATCCAATCATCAGATCCTGACCTGGTGTCAATGGGACCAATTGGAAAGTAAACCCTTTCAAACAAAAAAAATAATTTCCAAATCGGTCCACCCGTTTCGGAGCAATCAGTGTACATACATAAAAAAACCTGACGAATTGTAAACCTCCTCCTAAAGAAAGTCGGTTAAAATACACACAATCTGTCCCAGGAACGAACAAAGCCAGCCGTGGTCAGCTGCGCCGTCCGTGGCAGCTCGCAACAACATGGACGCCCGAGACCTGTCGACCGTGGGCGTCGCCAGCCCGCCCCTTGACGTCAAGAACATCACCATCAAGAAGAAAACCGACGAGGACTCGTGGGACTGGCTGAACAATTAGATCTGGTTACGGTGAGTCTGTTTACTCCCCTGATGGGACTCCACTGCATTGCATGATTGGCCAATAGACACAGCTGACGAGCCGCGCACCGAGAATTTGATTTGAATGAAAAGCACACAGTAAATGGCCTCAAGATGAAAGTTCGACTGATGTTTTTCGATGTTCAGCAAAGTTTATACTATAAAATATAAATTATTAATTAGGGTACCGTACCCGAAGGGTGCCAAACGGGACCCTATTACTAAGGCTCCGCTGTCCGTCTGTCCGTCCGTCCTTCAGCGGGTCCTAGAGCACGAACCGTAATAGCTAGAAAGTTGAAATTTTCACAGATTGTGTATACCTATCTGTTGCCACAACAACAAATACTGAAATACGAGAGATATTACAAATTAAAGGGGGTTCTCATACAAGAGACGTGTTTTTAAATTTCTTTTTGTTTTATTGTTTTGAGTGTTTAAGTTGTGTTGTACGATGGTTTGGTACCCTTCTTGTGCGATTCCGACTCGCACTTGACCGTTTATTTATTCTGTTTCAGGTTCTACGACCTAAGCGCAACGTTACAAATAAATCTGCTCTATGATAGAAAAGAAAAGTTTGTGGTGGTATTGTTTCATTCCATATGTATGAT
This sequence comes from Argyresthia albistria, assembly GCA_963457715.1. NCBI lineage: Eukaryota > Metazoa > Arthropoda > Insecta > Lepidoptera > Argyresthiidae > Argyresthia > Argyresthia albistria. The sequence goes on along the minus strand of OY735254.1, from coordinate 6,230,183 downwards.
ATGTCAGCTAATTTACCGATCATGTCTAACGCCATTTTTTCACGCGAAATAATAAGTATAACAGTCATCGCGATATGTTCTGAGTTAGAGCTCGTCTAAGCTGAAATGACGCGCCCCACTCCTAGGTTTTGTATTTACTTGTCATGCAAAACCAAGGAGTGGGGCGCGTCATTTCAGCTTAGACGAGCTCTATTGTGATTCTGGGGAGTGTGTGGCAAGCAACAATGTCGTAGCAGCGCAGGACGATGTTTTATTCCGACAACGGACTAAGAATTCCTTCGCGATAATATAGTCGTAGCAAAATACGAAGGAGTTTCTCTACGAGCTCATTATGTATCTTGTATAGTTATGAATAGTAAGAATAATTAAATGCTATATTTATATACAGGGTGACTTTTAATTAGCACACCATGGGGAATGATAGTACCCATATGAACAACTTACCCCAAGGGCCATATTATTATACTCGCAGATGAAATAACTAATGGACATAATGTTATTGAATAATCGAATGTATGTAATTGACCTGACTAATAATTTCATGTGGTGTTTAATGTAATCTATTTTATAGTTTGGATACTTTGTACGACGAATTGGATTTTTTCTGTCATGTTGTACGAATTTACTTTAAATAAATAAATAAATAAAATATTTAGTCCCTCAGTACATTGACCCATTCAGCTGATTACATGTTACTATTGGAGACCAAAAAATATATTTTAATTGCCAACTATGTTTCTTTGTTAAAAGTGGTTCATAGTGATGCATACTATTATCTCTCAAAATATGGTCAGCTAATTAAATGTCACCCGGTAGAAAATATTAGTAAATAAGACAAAATAGGTCTGTAAATGTTTGTAACCAGAACACAGTATGTTGTAATTCTTTGATTACGATTACAAAATAATTGAGGTAGGTAGGTACTTTAAGGCCAAACCAAATTCTTTAATTTGAGTTGTCACTTTTTCAACACACTCGTAAAGTGACCCTTACGTTGGTTTTAGAATCTTAATGCTGCCTATTATACATGCGTGCGGTAATAATTACCGTGTGTGGTAGTGGATATAGTTTGGACAAGTAATGACAGCAAAGAGTTTTTATGCTGGAAAAAAATATTACTCTAGTTGACTTTAATTATTAATTTAATACCTACATGTTATTGTCAAAATAAGATGACTAAACATTTATTTTCATCAAATTACAAGCAAACTAAGAAAACAGAGATGTATTTCGTTTACTATGGTGAACTTTAATATTTGGCTGTTTTGCTTTTTGCATTGCCTCTGGCAGCCAGAGTCGACGAGTGAAATAAAAAAAAATGTGCGCCATTTTCATCCAGTTTCCAACAAATGAAACTTTTCATTCATTGTTTTTATTATGAAAATGTCGAGTACCCATGAAAATATAGATTTTTCATCACAAGTGTGTTGAAAAACGTCGTATGAAACTCGTGAGCAGTTGGTAATAACATGAGACTAACTTTGCTGCCTTGTTTGATAATGTACTATTATTGTATGTTTTGTAATATTATCGAAAGTATGTATAAAAAATTGTAGCTAACGCATTTAATAAAGTTAATAATTTTAGCTTTTGTTTTATTCTGGTTTTGATAAATTTTGGTGAAGGCATAAATAGTGTGAATCTGATAATTAGAAATTATTTCTGATATAAAAATAATGTAAATATGTATATTACGTAATTAATGTGTGTTTGGTGTAACAACATACATCAGTTATTAATAATAATTTTTATTATAAACAAAAAATAATATAACTGTATTCCAAGCACGCTTGCGTTATCTCACATACGACAAAATTTTACATCTTGGTGGGAAGTCTGTAGGTATTAATTACAGCATAGCCTATTGACCTTGACTAAATAGTTTCCTATTATCTTATTAAAAACCTGTTGACACCAAGTATTAAATAGTTAAATACTTGTATTTAGATATCTATATTTAGTTTTTGACTATACTGAAATTTTATAACAGGTGAGATGTTGAGTAAAAAAATTATTAATTTAATGTAAAATATCAACTAGAGTAATTAGTAAATTTTTAGGGTTAATTTCATTGTATTATATGATATACAGGTTGTAACAGAAGGGCGTAGTCATATTTTAGGGGGTTGTTAGGGAGACTATTCTGAGCAACTTTCACTATGAAACCGATTTGATTAGAGCAACTTTATTTTTCATTCCTCGGTACGTTTTGGTCCAGGCGGTCAGCTGATTTGTATAGAGAAGTGAAAGTTGCTCAGAATGATGTACCCTAACAACCCCCTAAAATATGACTAGTACCTTTCTGTTACATTACACCCTGTAAATGAACTATATCGCATAGAATTTTGTTATTATGTAATAAGAATATCTAAAGATACATAGTTTCCGTTTTTAGGGTTCCGATGCTTAAAAGCAACCCTTATAGGATCACTTCGTCGTCCTTCCGTCTGTCCGTAAGTCCGCGTGTCAAGTCAAGACCTTTATATCAAGAACGCGTAGACGTATCAAGTGAAATTGATTTTGATTATAAAAAGGTGTTTAATGGATAGCTGGTGGTAAATTTCCTTACCAAAGTGCTTTTCTTTTTTTGTAATATACGATATAAAAACCAACCTCATGTCGATACAAAGCAATCTGTTGGCAGCTTTTAGAACAATTTTTAGCTGTCAGAAAATTGCCTTTACGTTTGCAGTTTGCACCTTGGAGGTATCAAGTTTGCACACTTAACTTGCCCCTAATACATCTCTAAACCCCACAGACTTGTATACTAGGGACACGCCACCAGCAACTCGAAAGTGATGAAAGTTAGATGGTGCTCAAATTGGAAGTGAGCACGAACCTCTCTGTCGTGCGCAGACTGTAACATACGATTTACGTGTACGTATGACAGAATAAAATGGTGTCCTACGTCGTTTACTGATGTAAATCATGCGGGAGGCACAAAACTAAATAACCGGCCAAGTGCGAGTCGGACTCGCGCACGAAGGGTTCCGTACCATTATCTATAAAAAAAACGCAAAAAAAGACATTTTGTATGGGAGCCCCCCTAAATATTAATTTAATTTAATTATTTATTTTTTAAGTAAATAATGTACTCAATATATTGTGAACATTTGAAGCGTCTACCTGCTACCATTATCAATATCGAGCAAAAATGAGCAAAAAATCACGTTTGTTGTATGGGAGCCCCCCTTAATATTCAATTTCTTTTGATTTTTAGTATTTGTTGTTATAGCGGCAACAGAAATACATCATCTGTGAAAATTTCAACTGTCTAGCTACCACGGTTCATGAGATACAGCCTGGTGACAGACAGACGGACAGACAGCGAAGTCTCAGTATTAGGGTCCCGTTTGGCACCCTTCGGGTACGGAACCCTAAAAACAAGGAGTGACTTATAATATGTAAGTAATATGATTTACAGTTACTATTGGCTGCAAATAGTTAGACTTATAAATATTGAATATTGTTCTCAAAAAATCCCCGTAAGGAACATCTAGCATCCGACTGACGTAATTTGTAGCGACGTTCTTTCGTCTTATGGTGTTTGCCAATATGATAATTTTTTACTATCTTTGAAAATCTTTGTAATTTGTAAAGATCACATCCAGTTTAAGAAATAACGTAAAAGCCTGAACGCCCATGGCTAGCTTTTCTCTTTTATTTCACAGGTTTTACGTAAGTACTTATTGAAAACTCAGTAGAAATTAAAATGTAAAGTCTTCACAAAATAAAAGGCCCGTTTTGACAGTTCACGCCCATGAAGTTTTAACCCCTAATGCGTAGGTAATAAAAGCTTACTGTTGCGTACAAGCTAAGCGTACAAATTGCACCTAAAAACCGCTTCTAGTACCTATGTAAAAAAATATATAAAATGTACTAATTATAGCCATTCTTTCTTTCTCATTATTGAACGAGCGAGCGAAGCGTCTCCGTTTCAGGTTTGGGCAAAAATGCTTTCGTATGTCCGGTTGTTCTCCTCTACAGGTCGCATTTATGAACCGATTCTCGTGAAATTTTGTGAGCAGGTTGGAAAAATAAATAGAATTTTTTACTCGAGCCAGTTTTTAGATTTTTTTCAAAATGGCGGAGATATGGGGTTTTAAAGTGTAAAAAAATCGCTACAACCCAAACGGCTCGATGGATATTAACAAATGAGGTGTCGTTGGATTCTTAAAGACCATGAGAGTGAAACAGATTATATAATTTTAGTAAAAAGTCAATAGGTTGTATTAAAGATCGCGATATGTAGTTTACAAAGTTATTGGTGCGGCTACTTTCATACTGCATGTACGTAACCAGGTACATTCATAAGTTTGTATGTGTTATTGAAAGAAAATTATTTGGGTATATTTTTTTTATGTGTGTTAGCAGTTCAGCTTTCCCACCGACATACTCGCGAGGTCTACAGCTCACAGAGCCACTAGTTTTTAGAAAATAATTACAACTTATCATAGCGTCACGCCTTTTCCCACACTAGTTGGCAGTAACAATCAGATCCGTGGTTAACCAGTTATTTAATACTCTATCTTGCGTGACTGTGGGCTAGCCCATCGTCGCAACAAAATAGAATGAAGTAAAATAAATTATTTTGACAGTTCTAACATCTCTTTTCTATTGACCCATTCACAATTTTTATTTACCTTTTTCACTTGCAAATTACTCAAGAGTTATCTATCTAACCAATATACTAATATTTTGTCTATTCACCCCATGAAATTCTAATCACCCTGATTTAATGAACGTGACGCCGTTACAAGTTATCGTACTGACTTAGTACCGACAAATTCCTACAGAGGCGCTATTCTTTCTGACCTAAAACAGTAAGAAGTTTAGTACGGGAAGACGAAATATTACAAACTTTGAGCTCCTCTAGCCCAGTCCGGACTAAGTATAGAGGTATACAGGGTGTAACAGAAGGGTGTAGTCATATTTTAGGGGGTTGTTAGGAAGACCATTCTGAGCAACTTTTACTATGAAACCGATTTGATCAGAGCAACTTTTTTTTCATTGCTCCATACGTTTTGCTCCGGGCGGTCAGCTGATTTGTATAGAGAAGTGAAAATTAAAGTTGCTCTGATCAAATCGGTTTCATAGTGAAAGTTGCTCAGAATGATGTCCCTAACAACCCCCTAAAATATGACTACACCTTTCTGTTACACCCTGTATATGTTATTATTATTATATTATATTATTATGAGCCTATTATGTCCCACTGCTGGGCAAAGGTCTCTCTCCCCCTCTTCCATATTATGTTATACTAATTTTTATTCGTTACACTATTCTGCACAAGAAAAACAAGGTTGGTTAATGGTCGCGCGAGAAAGAAAAGACCATTTTCTGATTACTCATTGGCATTTCTGTCTTTCTACAAAATATTCAATTTTATTTACTGGGATGAGATCATACTTTAGTTTTTTTTTTATATGGAAACCTAATTATTACACGTGTTACGCTCTCCAACTGTGTCTCGGACAGACGGACGGACGGACAGCGAAGACTCAGTAAGAGGTGCCCGTTTGGAACCCTTCGGGTACGGAACCCTAAAAACTACATTTGTTATAAATTAATTATGTAGATATTACTAAATTAGTACCTAATTAATAACTACTAATTATTTGTATAGGTACCTATGTAAACAAATTATTGTATAATAATAATGAAAATTATTAGTTTTATGTATACTTAAACTAAATTAGTCTACCTATGTAAAATTTGTTTTATTTGAATCCAACTTCCAGCGAAATTATTTTACTTTTATACTATGGAAAAGTGAATGTATGAATGTGATATAGGTTTCTCATATTCTAACAATCCCTTCAAATTCGTAAAATTAACACATTGGATGCTTGGTGGAAAATTGTAACTTGCCATGCATGTGTAACTCTAGACTACTAACTAACTAACTAACTTAGAGGGGAAACTTGATGAGGCTGCTAATAAAAATAGAATTTGTTTAGGTAGGTACTTTTTTATTATTAGATAACTTGAGTTTTGTTGGAGTTCGAATAAACTATACAAAAAAAGGAATGTGATAATAATCATACATTAATAATACCATAATGTATAAAAAAAAAGTGTTTTTATTTAAACAGTCAGCATTTTACCACCAAATTAAAGCTAATGTTATGAATTATATTTATCATCGTCAATACACATTTACCAATATGTTAAGTAATGTATCATAAGGAAGTTTCTAACGTTGATGGAAATCATCGTGAGGAAACCTTCAATAGGTACTAGCTCCGGCAATAGCTCCTTATCAAAAATGGAGTAGGTATTGAATAACTGGCTAAATTGGTCACAATTGCGCCTCTGTCACCCCAAATATAATAATGTAATTATGTAAGTTTTTAGCAGTTGGTACATTACATAGTAAGAAAACATAACTTTCACTAAAACCATAGACAAATTACTTATTCAAACAAAGCGAGTAATGTGCTCATTATTTTGACAACTAGACGTACCCTACTTTGCTCTTGCTACTTGTACTTGTAGGAGCCAGAAAAGGTGCCGGCAATTTCCTGTGAAAATCCATTACGGTCGAGTTTTAGCGACCGCTTATTACCTGTGAAAATCCATAATAGGCTTGTGTTGTGGCCTAGGTAATCCAATAAATCTAGGAACAAGTCTGAAGTTGAGGCATTATGTACAAAATGGCTTGACATTCTCAGAATTGTTCCAGCAGACATATTTTATAAAAAAAGACAGCATTTGATGGCACTTTTACATGACGTTATTCTGATGATTTCATAGAACTCAGGAAGTCAGGAACAAAAGTTCCGTTTTGACAGTTCATAAAAGGTATCTATTTTGACATGACAGGCCACAAGCCTATTGTCCTATTGTCGAGCTTTGTTTCAAAAATGGTAAAAGGTAGTGCAAAAATTATTTATTCAGAATTTGGATCTGTGTGACGACAGGTAGAGGGAGCCTAAAAAACAAGAGTTCCCCATAAATTGTGAAAAAATAGTTCTACAAGCAAAGAATCCTATAACTAATTCAATGTGTCTAACACACCGCCCCGCCGGACATTATAATAAGGAAGCGGAATCAGTGATAGATTTGCCGACGAAGTGAAAGGAAAAATACAAACTTGGGAAGGACTTTAGTTCCTGACCTACTGAAATTGACCTTGGGAGGGGGGAAGGGGGGAGGGGGGAGGTGGGGGGATGCCCCCCCTACTACTCCCCCCGAACGGAACTGTATAGTTTCTGAGTTATGATTTTTTTAATTTTTGGAGGTTACATAATATAAGGACTTTAGATCCTGACCTACTGACCTTGACCTTGAGGGGGAGAGGGGGGGAAGGGGGAGGGGGGCAGATGCCTCCCCTACTTCTCCCCCCCCGCGGAAGTGCCTAATTGCTGAGATATGATTTTTTAAAGTTTTGAGTTTTGAAGTTTTTTTGTATTGTTGGGCGGGGGAGTTGGAGGGGATGCGGGGTTGGAGGGGGGGTTGCCAGAAGTAGGGGGTCGCCTCGCTCCGCTCCGCTTCGCTCGGCTCCCGGTTCTGCTTATAAGTGTGTACCTAACAAACCTATCTTTAGTTTTCAAACAGGAAGTAACCTATAACTGATCCAATCGGATTCAAAATGGCCGCCCAACCAACAAAAACTCGGACAGACAACACCCCAAATGCACTCCGTTTCAGAAAAATTACAACTTTTAATTTATCAAAAGTGATATTTTACGTTTAAAATAGATTTATCTTTTCAAATATGCATACAACGAAACGTAACTAATGTATTTTGACCACAGACCATAGATTTTGACAAGTTTTTTGCGTTTTGTTACATAATTTTACAATATTTTCAGATTTTCAAAAAATCATATCTTAAAAACTACTAATTTCCGTTACCTGAAACTTTCAGGAAGATGATTAAATGACCCCAACTATACGCTAAAAAAGTTTTGACAGCCTAGTCAATAGGTCAGGAACTAAAGTTGAGCCCAAACTTGCATACGAAAAGTTCGCGTAGTGGAAAATGGACAAAAAATGAAAGTCTTTAGTGGAAAAGTTTTTCTAGCCTATTTTGGCGAACTTTCAAAGATAATTGAAACCCTAATCTCTCTGGAAGATCTCTCCATGCTGACTGAAGAGCACGGTTTTGTTTTGATGAAGCACAAACGGAATGGAATTTTAGTACACCTATGTAACTGTACATTTACCTATTGTTATTTTTAATAAATTATTACTAGGTATGGTAATAAATTATTACTAGCTGGTTTTATTTCATTAGCATTGTCTTTATATTACTAGCATTGTTTGAGTAAAGCACTATACAAGCCTTTGTCCGCAATGACTGCACTGCTGGCCACGCTATAAAAGCCTAGAACTTCGGTCTCGAAGTTTAAAGCTATATAATTTTGGTTCCTGAGATGAAACTTCGAGCTCTTCTAAGTGAGTGAAAAGGTATGCAAGTCATACTAAGTTTTATTCATTACACTTTCTGCACCTGAAAAACAAGGTTTGGTTTATGGCCGCACCAATTTTTTTTTCTTATTAACTTTTATCAAAGAACAATGACTAAAATTGTATGAACCTCAGAACAATAACTAAACAAGTATGAACCATGGGCCTAGTATGAAGGTTGTTCTATCCGAATATTACACTTTTTTCTGGCCGGAACTTTCACTTTTGGCCCAAAATAGTATGGACCGTGAATGCTGTACCTTAGAGGTAGATAACATAAGTCCACTTTTAGAGGTAGACACACCCACTAGGGGTAGACTCTAAGGTTAAGAAATGAAATTCTCAAAAAGTGGTCTTTATTGTCTACCTCTGGTACCTACTGCTTCTTTGATCTTTTTTATCCCTGATCGATAGTAGATTCACACTGTATTACATACCTATGTATAGTTTTCGACAGGCTGCGATGGCACTTTAATCCACTCCAATTCCCAATACAAATGTGATCTTTGAGGATGATAGGTACCTAAGCCACAACTTACAATTATTGTTTCATAATTGCCACCCCTATCAGTCGCGTTAACTCGCGTAAAACCACGTAATAAATTATGTTATATTATTAACAATAAACACATGACAACAAAAAAATCCCACATTTCCATCCCTTTCATTATGTGTATAGTATACATAAAACCAGATTAAATATTATGGCTCTACCTCGCCTTACTTACTCACTATTGTGCCTTCAATATTATTGAGTTAGGTTAGGTTAGATACAAAGTTTATATCAATGACACTTTAATACTAATAAAGGAATAATAGGAAAAATTGTAAGTACAACAATATTTTGGCGAATTGGCACTTTACAACCTCAAATTGTAATATTATTTAGTGGTCTGCTGCCTATTCTGTTGGTAGCAAAACAAAATACTGGAATACAGTGTGATAATATGTTGATAGATCAATTTACTAATTGTTTACTAGAGACATGATAACAACTCATGTAAAATGTTATTATAACTGAATTTCAATGAGCAACAGTCACTAGTAAAACAGTCAAGTATTAAAATTAAAAGTAATAGTCAATGTTATATAAAAAAGTACTAAAGGCACTAATTATCCCAAAAACCAGTAGTAATATTACTACTACCACCTACATCTTAATCTACAATAATTTAAGTAACTATCTATGACGCCCACATGTAAAAGTATATATCTTGCCAGTGACTCAGATACTGGAGTATCGGGCTGCATATAAATGAAGTCATAGGAATCTTCCTAGAGGTAGAAGTAAGGCCATTCTCAATAATGTTGCTAGTAAATCTGCTGTACATAGGACTTCTTAGCAAGTATAGCAGCAATGCCAACTTTCTCCGGCTTACTTCCAGACGTTGATCATACGATAATTCCTTCATGTATTTGCTGTAAAATTTGAGACTTACCAAGTCTAAACTCAAGGAAACTATCCATTGCTTCCAAGCTGTGGTTCCAAACACTCTCATAGAAGCTAAATGTATGAGAGGTTTGATAGCATGAATGGTTTCAGCATATATTAGGTCTTTTACGTTTATTATTGGGTTCTGCCGCTCTCTTTTGGCTTTTACTGGCTGCCAGTCTCTGAATGCAACTGGTGGAGCTCCATCCACTCGACGGATTACTCTACCTGACCTCTGGAGGGTATAATATTCATTCTGATTTTCATGAATGTCCTGAGACTCAATAAACTTCTTTCTATGCAATGGTAGCACTGGGGGATGTTGGATTGGCATTTCTCTAAATTTGTAAAGCAAAACCAGGTTTGCTGAGCATTTGAGCAGTTGTATAACTGTTGCTACTGTCCACTTGCCATTATTGCCCCATTTCTTTCTTATTACCAACTCAATGAATACTTCACAGTAATGTACTACAGTCAGCCATAGCTTGATTTTCTCTTGTATGTTATAGACGTGAGGTTCACTCCCATACGTTGCCCTTATCAGGCGGTCATTGTAGAGCGATAAGAGTTTCGAGAGAGAGTAGACGAGCTCGGAGACAATGGGTGATTTATTAATTTTGCCAGCAATGAAGTACGAGGACCAGGTCACCACGGTTTCTGCGTCGGTCACGACGTTTGGGTTGGTTCGGACCCATGCTTTGTAAGCTTCGAGTAGATCGTTGGGTGACGATAATTTCTTATCCATTTCTATTTGTGATAGAAAGAAATAGAGCGACTTCAATTTAACAGCTTACCGCAGTACTGCGTTCTGTGACTATGTTGGTTCGGCGGCCGAACACAACACACTATGAATTGATTGAGGGTCAGCTCTAATGGTCCTTCTTCGGTGCTGTACCGACCTCAGGGTTCCGACACGATTCTTAGCTTGATCGTAAATCGATTGTGTTTGAAGACAAGACAATGGTTGGTTTAAACTTGGAAACTTGGAGAACGAACAGAACAACTTGGAGTTTGGAATCACTATTTTTGCAACTGTTTGGCAATCAATCACAATTATTCACAATCCATGGGTGGGTTGGGTGACATGACAAGTGTTTTGTTCCGTGATGATTTGACATTGTATGTAATCTGTGGATTTGACTCACAGATTAGATTACTGACTTGATGCCGGGTGCAGACACTTGCCCCGTACCGCGAACCTCAAACCTGTTAAACCCTATATTATAGTGGAAGGCTCCATATTCCTATTAACTAATAGAGAGACAAATATTTTCGTCCGTATACCATTTTATTTTCTCAACAGACTGACACACTGTCATAATAAATCAAACACTTTCTTCTATAGAAATCATAGATATAACATACCTTGTGACGTTACTCAGAGGTAGGGTTAGCAGAAATATTACACATTTACAAAACATTTTATTAGGCAACATTTAACACATTCGATCGATATTAAATAATCTACAACAATAAAAATAGTTTAGTCCAGTTAGGCTTACCTACGAGTGTATATTCCAAATTCTAATTAGGATCAGGGGTCATGGATTCTTTCCAATGTATTGTACAAACTTTGCTATAAATAAACCATTATTTCAAAATCTTTGTTTTTTATTTCAATAAATACACATTAATACACATAAATAAATAAAAATATCACGCCTCCCGACTGCGAGTACTGCGACGCGTCAGCGATGACGTTGCTAACGGTGTGCGGATAGGGCGACTCAGGGGTGCGGTTGGCGGTTGGGGGAGGGCAACCGCATTCCACGCACCGTCAAACTTATAGCGAACGGGTAGTAAGTGCGCAATTTCTTGATTTTAAGTCGAGTCTATGGATGATCTTTTGATTGTCACTACATTTATTGGATCGTTAAAGGACGAAAAACAAACACATTGAGCTATTACGGTTCACAATGTTGTAATTTCCTTTATTTCATACCATTTCAGCCAAGGTTATTTTGACGTAGTGTAGGGGTCAATTGTCGATAAAAAATAAATCACAACAAAGTTGAACAATGACATCTCGCAGGTAGGAGCTGGAACCCTGGGATGCTTACATTACAAGTATACCCATTGCGTTTAGGTTCTTAAATTCCTTGTAATGAGACCAATTAATTTCACCTGATAGGTAAGCTCAGGACTGGTGGAGATGGCGTGGTAAAGAGGAATGGAGGGAGAATGTGGGCTGAAATGATGATGATGATGATAATGAAACCTGGTGATGAAACTGGAAGACTGGATTTATGCGGGGATTTTCAATAAAGAAGCTGGCCCGACCCCATAGAAAAGTTTTGTGTATTAGACTTCCTCTTTTATGTTTTGTGGCCACCATTGTATTGTATCTCATCATCATCATTAGCATTCTCAGCTCACATCGACCCTCTGATGGGTATAGGCCTCTTCTTTATAGCGCTCATATCCCTGGTCCTGTGCTATTGTATCAATGTATAAATTAATTACATTTTATATTTTCACTTCACAGCTGCTAGCGGGGGGCTCGCACTGCACAGTGACGCGCCAGCAGTCTCCGCTGGTGAGGGCGCGGGACAACCTCAACGCTCTGTTGGCTGCAGCACCACTGAATGACCTGTTTCGTGATTCATGGAGGGATATTGTGCGAGAATGTGTCGATCTGGCTTTGGCTGTAAATAAATAATTTGTGAAAATTAGAAAATTATGATTGTTTTGGAGAAAATACAAAGGAACCGTTTTTTATTTAAACGTTTTGCAAGTGTACATGAGACTTTTTTTTCAGATTAAACCTGTTCCTTGCCGGCAAGATGCAACCTTTGTGCCTTTAAGAACAATGGCCATGGTAAGAACGAGGCGAAATAGGCGAAGTATTCTTAAAAGTAATTTAATTCACCCATACGTAGCATACAAAAATTATATTAAGTACTTATACGTAACGTTACCCACGAAAAATTTAGTTGCTCTGATAAAAACGTCCCAAAGTGAAATTTGTTCATAAAATTATGTATAATCCTCTTCCGGCTTGTATTTTTACCCCCACTTTATTAAACGCTATACCTAATTATTTTATCGATATTGCCTATCGATAATGAAGGTACATCAGCCGCCATTTTATGTGCGAACGTTTTGTAGGTATGCACGCATTGGAGACCAATACTGCCGGTCCATAGTATTCATTTGTCCAAGATTTATATACCTACATACTACATTATCAAAATTCAAATCCTTGTTTCGAAAGTATCACTAAACTTCTCGAATCACTAAGACATCACCTTAAAAGGAAGTCGTTACTCCTGGTTTATTAAAAGCACGTATCTTAATTCCACAATAAAATAATTACCTACACACAGAGATGGGCGCTGGGAATTTTTCCGAATCACCCAGTTGGGAAAAATTCGAAATGTTGGAATTATTCTGGAATTATTCCGAATCCTTCCATTTTGGTGGGAAAATAAGTGGAAATATTGGAAAAATTTAAGTGTTTTGAAAAGATATCGAATTAAAACCTGCACACGTCGATAGAAGACTACTATGCCAATATTTTATGTCATGAGATTTTTTTTCCTAAAGCGTCACATAAGCGAGATATTTGATATCATAGAGTGCCAAAGGTTTATTTTTGCAAAATCATTCACTGAAATATCTCGCTAATTTGACACTTTAGGACAGATTTTTTTTATGACATAATTTGTTGGTATAATAGTCTTCTATCGACGTGTGCAGGTTTCATTTCGATATCTTTTAAAAGCACCTTAATTTTCCTATATTAACACAAGTTTGATGGAAAAATATGTGTAAATAGTCTAAAATAAAGGTGTTTTACAAAGATATCGAATTTAAACTTACACAGGTGGATAGAAGACTATTAGACCAACAATTTATGTCATGATGAAAATCGACCTAAAGTGTCACATAAGCAACATGTGTCATTATCGTCTTTTGGATGTTGCTAACAATGACGTTGCCAACAATAACGAATGCTGGAATATTCCACGTGTCTAGAAAATCATGGTAGGTAACAAACGTATGGTGGCACGGGGGGTTAGTACCATGAATACTCTACCTCATGGAAACATAATACCACCATAAAATGCTTAAATTGTTGACGTAAATGACGATTGTAATGACAAACTATGGAGAATCAAATTCAATAACTTACCAGTCGAATCAAGTCACGTCCATCCACTCCAAAGCGTGCCGGCCGACTGAAGAGCGGGGGGCGCTCGGTTTTTGACAAGCACAGACACGCCAAATGCGTTTCGTTTCACTGATATTTTAAAAAATATGACTGTTGCTGTCAATGACGCGAAAATTTTGTACATGTTTTGATGCTGTTTTAGACTAACTGCCATACAAGATTTTTGTTATTATTTCTATGTAAGACATAGCTTATTGATATGTTCGTAATAATTGCTGAACAAAATCCCCAAATGCTTAGCAGGTTTATTTTTATTCTGCGAAATTATTTAAATATAGTCAGTGTGACATGCAATTATCATGCGGCTTTCTGTAGGTTTTTGGTAATAACTTTTTTTAAAGCTAATCAAGCTTAAATCGGGTTGGATTGCTTTTTCGTTATTGATTAAGAGTATCGAAAACATATCGCTTGTTCAGATTTTTTATAACAGTGAAGAGGAATGGGACGAGACATAACTTTTGGGTCTCGTAAATATTCACCCTTCTAATAAAATAATGGTAACCTGGAATGCGTTTCACCAAATAGTTCCTTTGTCAAAGTCTTTATTGAAGGTTAAGTACGAAAATGCCTTGATCCAAAGGAACTATTCGGTGAAACGCAGTCTAGCAGGGAATTTACTCGGGAACGTGGCTCGGGCTCGTGCCTCGGGAACGTGCCCGGGAATTTACTCGAGTAATTTCCCGGGCACGTTCCCAGTAAAGATGGGAATCTTTGTTTCTATTAAAGGAAAATACACCAAATGTATATGTATAAAAGTATGCCTTTTCACGTAATTACCTTATGATGATAGTGAAATCAATCATGTAAGTAGGGCATGGAATAACGGAATGTTTTTCATACCGGTATCGATACCGGTATGAAAATTTCAATTTCCGGTATACCGAAATTTTGGTAATGTTTCGGTATTTTTTTTAATGCTGCTTAAATAAATCCAAGAACGATTAGTAAGTCATTAAAGCAGTTTTCTACGCTAAGGCAAACACTCGAGCTAAGTATTTACGATAATAATAATAATATAACTTTATTTCAGGTCACAAGACCCATAGTATGGGTCACGATATGAGCCAAATTTATAAATACCTTAAAACTAGAGATACATATTTTATGAACCTAACCTAACTCAACCTAGCTAGGGATTTCCTAAATGTAGGATTTTCATAGTAATCGCAATGGACCCAAAACCTATAGGGTACTTCCCGTTGTCCTACAATAATGAAATTTTCAAAGCACAAAAAAGGGAAATATCTGAAAACTGCATAATTCTGTCTGCAAAAAAATCTGATTCTAATTTTTTACATAGATGACATCATACTTTAGTTTTTTATGTGGAAACCTAATTAAACCAGTTACACTCTCCAAGTGTGATCGGAAC
The DNA here is from genome assembly GCA_963457715.1 of Argyresthia albistria. NCBI lineage: Eukaryota > Metazoa > Arthropoda > Insecta > Lepidoptera > Argyresthiidae > Argyresthia > Argyresthia albistria. Next base: position 6,214,790 of record OY735254.1, on the reverse strand, counting down.
CCTTGATCCACGAGTCCTACTCGCATTTGACCGTTTATTTTTAATATGATCACTGTAGGTACTCCCTTTTTGTTTGATCCCATCCACAGATAAAATACCCAAAAGATACCGTATAGTCGAGCGGCCCCTCTGCCAATGGTGCAGTCAAGTGACTTTAGCTACGTGACACGCCCTTTCTGCTATCTTTAGTGACTAAAGTTTGGTCTGCGGTCGGCGTTCGCTCAAGGAACATGTCCAATACAACGCAAGTTCAACAAATAATTGACGTGAAATTGTGTGTCATGAAGACTTCAACATCTGGTGTACAAAAAGATAGTATATCGTTTCACAGGTAAGTAGATTTCTGAAGATTTCAGTAAAATTACAAGCGTGTAGAGTAAATAAAGTCATATGCGCCCGTTGATGTCTTTTAAGTAAGTCTCTTTCTATCACGTTGCACGGCATAATCGCTCCTTCCTTGTCTATCATTACGTGGCATTGCGTAGTGCAAACTAGTGATGTTCGTTTACTATATACAGTTACAAACTAACATCAAAACTTACTCGTAATTGATTTATTTTAGAACTGTTTTTTGTGTACCCTAATTATTAAACTAAGCAAAGCAAAAACTACTGCCTCTTTTTTTTTCTAGATCTCTCACGAAGGAATGCAACATAAAAGCTCCTTTCCATTAAATACGAAAGCTAAACCGGCTATAACTATGATAGAAACAGAGGGTAAGTGTTTCAATATTTTCAAACAATTACAGTTTGTTTTTATTCAAGAAACGACGTCAATAATAATTGAGCCATGTTTGTTTATATCCCAATCTATATTTTTAGCAAAATGTTGTACAAGCCTATACCACGGATCATGCAGTTCCTTCTACATCGAGTCAAGCTACTGCAAGATACAACTTTCAAACGGACACGAAGACTTGCTTTTCAAGTTAATTCGTATAAATTATAAAATAATGCACATCGCGAATAAGGAAATAATATTCACTTTACAGTCACTTACTTGCACTTGCAGCCAACAATAATCGATACTATACAGTATACACAATATCACGCGTTCATCACTAGCGATCGGCAGACGTTATCGTCCGAGGCCCGCTTGAATTTGAATCGACAAATCACAGCAAGGTAAGCGCTCGCTGCGTTATCCCCCGCACCCCCTGTGTATTTGGCAGCATCGGTTCAAAGGGTATCTTTTGGGTATTTTATCTGTGATCCCATCTAACGGGACTATTTTTAATTTCCGTAATAAATAACTCTATATAAATTTTTATCAATAACAGTTTGTCTCACACTCGTGTCATATATTGCCCTACATGTAAGTATTTTTGCTACTTTCCCAGTAATTCCCACTTATCAGGAACGTGCCCGGGCATGCCCCGGGGCGGGGCACGTTCCCACCTAGAGGAATTTACTGGGAACGGCACATCAGTACCTGGGAGACAGGAACCCGAGAAGCAGGGCACAGTAGACAGCGTAGTCTAATAGGCCTGTTAGTCGAATCTCTTTGATAAAACATTAAAAAATAATAGGGAAACGATGGGAGTAAAATATAACTGGTAAAGAAAATAATAAATTTTAATGATACGAAAAAATAATAAATTTTAATGATTGTTTTGTTATAGAATACAATTAATATCATGTTATTAACCGACTTCCCAAAGGAGGAGGTTTACAATTCGTGCGGATATTTTTTTATTTTTTTTAAAGTATGTGCCCCGATAGCGCCTAAACGGATGGACCGATTTGGAAAATTATTTCTTTGTTTGAAAGGGTTTACCTTACCATTGGTCCCATTGACACCAGGTCAGGATCTGATGATGGGATCCTGGAGAAATCGAGGGAACTCTTCAAATATTATAGGCAGACCTATAGTGATTTTTGTGTTTTTCATAATAACTCGTGCAAATGCACATGGTAAGCATAATATTGTGATGCGGAACTGCTGATGAAGACCACATATGGCCACCAGATCTGGTCAATACTAGGTACAAATACAATGCGTGGCTGACGGGCAGGCAACGCATAGCCTAATCCGGTGGACCTAGAGCCATGATATGGGATTTGACAAAATTAATTCCCCAAGGGGTGGGATAAGGGGTTACAGTCTGTATTAAACTCAATCTAATCAAATAGGGTTTGTGGAAGTCGGTTTTTTCTAAAGTCTACTTTTTGTTTCAACTATAATTGAAACAAAAAGTAAACTTTAGAAAAAACCGACTTCCACAAACCCTATTTGATTAGATTGAGTTTAATACTAACTGTAACCCCTTACCCCCCCCCCCCCCCCTTGGGGAATTAATTTTGTCAAATCCTATATCAGTGCTACCCCACGCGACTAAGGAACCCCTGTACAAAGTTTCATAGTCCACCGGTTTAGGCTATGCGTTGCCTGCCCGTCAGCCACGCATTGTATTTGTACCTAGTATTGAGCAGATCTGGTGGCCATATGTGGTCTTCATCAGCAGTTCCGCATCACAATATTATGCTATGTGCATTTGCACGAGTTATTATGAAAAACACAAAAATCACTATAGGTCTGCCTATAATATTTGAAGAGTTCTCTCGATTTCTCCAGGATCCCATCATCAGATCCTGACCTGGTGTCAATGGGACCACCCTTGAGGTATTACCTATACGCCGAAAAAAGATTTGTTCAAATCGGTTCATAATTGGCGGAGTTATCGCGTAACAAACATAGAAAAAAAAAACATACGGGTCGAATTGAGAACCTCCTCCTTTTTTTGAAGTCGGTTGATTAATTAACAGGATTAATAGCCCATCTCTAGTCCGACAGCAGCGGCAGATAGCGTTCCAGTATATCATCTGCGATGACTTTCGTGGACTTGTTATGATGGTCTGCCAGTTCTATTTGTGCTATTCGCTCTCCAATGCACGACACGAGCTCCTCCAACGATGCCTGTAACAAGATGTCACATGTGTTAGTTGAGACTTGAGGCGGCCAACTAACGATCTACATAAAAAAATGTAACCTATTATTGTCCGCACCGAGAGATACAGGCGTTTACCTATATTGATAGGTACAACTTACGAGTAGCCAACTATATCACGCTGGGTCAGTGCCGGTAAATGGTAATGTATTTTACATCATCCGAGCTCAGGAAAGAGGTTTTGCTGCTGTCAAAAGAGTCCGGGAAAATTCGCGTTTCCGAAGCCGGGCAATGAAAACTAGAAACCGTTCCATTTTCAAATTCATTACACACTCTGATGTTTACATGGTTCATGTCATGCATGACGAAGAACCTACCACAGACTACCACTCACTATGCTTGACAGTGTGGCGATACGTACGACTCAGTTTTTTTTCATAAATTGTTAGGGAAACCGCGTTTAGCCGTTTTTAACACGCGCCGGCCCGGCACCGGTTTAGTAAGTAAACGCTCATGCACACGAGACGGTTTTTCTTGACCTCGAGGTCAGTGAACTTTCAACGGCTTTTTCGATATAAAATCAGCCATTTTTAGGGTTCCGTACCCGACGGGTGCCAAACGGGAGCCTATTACTGAGACTTTCGCTGTCCATCCGTCCGTCCGTCCGTCCGTCCGTCCGTCCGTCCGTCTGTCTGTCACCAGGCTGTATCTCATGAACCGCTTTGCTTGTACGCAACAGTTAGCTCTTATTACCTACGCATTAGGGGTTTAAACTTCATGGGCGTGAACTGTCAAAACGGGCCTTTTATTTTAATTTCTACTGAGTTTTCAATAAGTACTTACTTACGTAAAACCTGTGAAATAAAAGAGAAAAGCTAGCCATGGGCGTTCAGGCTTTTACGTTATTTCTTAAACTGGATGTGATCTTTACAAATTACAAAGATTTTCAAAGATAGTAAAAAATTATCATATTGGCAAACACCATAAGACGAAAGAATGTCGCTACAAATTACGTCAGTCGGATGCTAGATGTTCCTTACGGGGATTTTTTGAGAACAATATTCAATACCTATTTATAAGTCTAACTATTTGCAGCCAATAGTAACTGTAAATCATATTACTTACATATTATAAGTCACTCCTTGATTTTAGGGTTCCGTACCCGAAGGGTGCCAAACGGGACCCTATTACTGAGACTTTGCTGTCTGTCCGTCTGTCTGTCACCAGGCTGTATCTCATGAACCGTGGTAGCTAGACAGTTGAAATTTTCACAGATGATGTATTTCTGTTGCCGCTATAACAACAAATACTAAAAATCAAAAGAAATTTAATATTAAGGGGGGCTCCCATACAACAAACGTGATTTTTTTGCTCATTTTTGCTGTTTTCAAGTTACTATGGGAGACGCATTTTTTTTATTTCCGACCGTTCTTGAGGAAACGTGTTCTTAATTATGTAAGAGTATACTTAGCGAGTTAAAAAAAAAAACAAAAATATATTTATTTATTCAAAAGAGTATACTATCATTCCCCAAAATATGGTCTCCTACTTGAATCTAAATGGACATGAATTGAAATCTAGTTTGTGTGTACAGAATATAATGTAAATTAAACCCTGCCCGCTTGGGAAAAGGCTCTATATTTTCAAGTTTGTCGTATCCGGGTACAGGCCAGTGGCCCTCGGTGCGGACATTAATGGGCTTACTTTTGGCTTTTGTTTTACAGCCATCGTGGCTTGTTAGAATGGAAATGTCTACGAAGTAGACTTGCTTGATGGCGACTCACCTGCGACTCGTTAAAGTTTTCAATGAGTTCGTCGACCGAGGGGTCCTCGTCCACGTTCGGGCCCCAGAGCTGCTCGAGGATGCCTAGCTGGTCTGGTAGAGAATGCCTGTCACCAACGGAATCCTCTCTCAGGATCCTGCAAGTAGGAAAGTAAAGATGGTTTGAAAAACTTGGCTCTGTGGTCGTATACGGGACCCACGATTTTACAGCCTTACAATTGTTCTGAGCTTACAACTTACAAATACAATTGGACGATATTTTGAAGTATTCATGAGTGATGTTTATGTTACTGTAAAAGCCCGAAATACGGTAAATCCTAGGATTTACCGGTAAAAAAATAAGCAAGTAAGTATACAACGATCGTGCGGGTAGCATAGAAACTTCTGGCCGAGACGGTTACTGGATGGCTGTCTGTTCGTCGTGTGGTGACGGTGGACCAACAGCATTACACCTATCACTCACTTGAGAACACGTAGCACTCACTTGAGGATCCTCTGCCTGGTAATTTCCCCGCCAGTCAGCACCGTGACGGTGGCCAGCGCCGTGCCGTTCACGGCGTCTCTCGCCTTCTCCACGAGTGCCCAGTCCACGTGCAGGGTCAGGGAGACGGAGCCGCGGCCCGGGACGATGCGGTGCGAGTTTTCGAGGCGGGCGGTGGGCGCGACGGACCTGTATTGTACTGCGGGGGAAACGTGCTGGTTTTAGGTTTCCCGTGTTACAAATGGTGTGGGGGTATGTAGTTTTTGTTAAATGACAGTCAAAAACTAATGATGTCTCTCCTTCTAATAAGCGAGATGCAGTGCTGTGATATAAAAGTCACTCAATGTTCTGATGCTTTATTCTAACCAATGAAGACCAAGAAGCTACGAATGCCGTATTAATTACAGAATCCTTTAATTAAGCAGACATTTACATCGAGGTTCTAGTTAATATCAATTAAAAGCACAATTTGTATGTGATAGAGATAGAGATAACAACTGCGAGGGGCTAATCTGTCATTCTACGTGTTGGTTGGTCAGTTTACAGCTGTTCATCGTCTTTTGCCGTGTGTTGACAGGTTCATAGCATTAGGTTGCGTAGGAGTGACGCCCCCCTGTAAACGTTTCTCACACGCCAAAAGATCGTTGGACAACTATACCTACAGACGTATCCCACAGAATGACTGTTTTCATACTTTGACAGTGACCTATACATCAATGTCACGATGACCAAAGATAATTTTTTTTCTCCGTCTTTATCCAAATGAATGGAAAGGCCAATGGCCATCAAAGCCGTACAGCCATGTCTTCAGTGTTTACGTCTTCTTATTCTGTTTCCAAGGTTTCAAAAGGCCGAAGCCAGGTCTTCCGTATTTCTTGTTTTTAAGGCCGAAGCCAAGTCTTGCGTAGTTTTGTTTCTTAAGGCCGAAGCCAAGTCTTGCGTGTTTTTGTTTCGGCCAAAGCCAAGTCTTTTGTGTTTGATTTATAAGGCCGAAGCCACGTCACATTTGAGGAGTCATGCATGTCCGTGTAATATATCTCTCAGTCCGTGTATTGTTCCAAGTCCGATACATATTTTTACCACTCTAAATATCTTCAATAGTAGAGCAGATATAATCGTAAATATATTGATAATTTTCAAAATTCTTCAATAGGTCAACAGTGGTACGCGGGATATCTTCTGGTTTGTAAATGAGCAACAATTTATCAACAAAGGCAAGGCGTTGAATAATATGGGCGGGGCAATCGAAAAATATATGATCCAGTGTTTGATCAGCGGCATTACAGATATTACAAATTGGCGATGATATAATTTGCATGACCAAAGATAAATAAACAGCAGTGTAACCGCTAAGCACTCGTTCAAGTTGAGACTAGCCAGACTCTATACATTTGACAACACTGACAGCTACCGAAGCTGAATTTTTAAACGTGGGTGCGAATCTTAGGTGCAAATGTCCCTCTTCCGTCTACCGGAAAGTTCGCAACGCTAGGCCGTGAGTCGCTTACGGAATCGCATGGCAGTGGCTATAGCGAGGTCCAAAATTCAGGTTTGTAGGCAGCGTGGCGCGTCTCAGTGCCGTCGACAAGCCAACAGTGGCTTTGTGCGCCCTCGGCCTCGGTATAGCTATTGCCTATTCCTCACGCGACCCCCGGCCCAGTAGCAATGTGCGCTCACAGTTGAAGTGCACCGTGGCGGCGACGAAGGCGGCCGAGCCGGTGCTGTTGGTCATGGTGAGCGTGATGTCGCGGTGCCGCACGGCCGGCACGATTGCCGTGTCGCCGTGCGTCACCATGCCGGCCCAGCGCAGAGGCACGCCGCCCGCGCAGCCGTTCAGGAACACCTGCGACACGAGGGATTATTGCCACACGAGGAACCGCCGCCCAAGGGGCTGCCACTCAGGGCCGGCAGTCGCGTACACAAATGCCATGGAGATAGCTATAGCCGGTTTTGGCTGATCGACGGCGCCGAGACGCGCCGCGCCGGCTACAAACAAACCGGATTTTGCGCCCTCGCTATAGCTATTGCTGTGCGATTGTGTCCGGCCTACGGTGCTGGCCCCAGGTTACCCTGTGTCGTGGCAACCAGAACTGCGACATCAAAAACATGTTAACATCCAAGACCCAGGAGCCCTATTTTTCAATCGCTCTGTTGCAAACGAGCGCTCTTTTCTACCGATTTTTGTTCGTTATATTCAATTCTCTCTGCAACGATTGGTCAGAAACTCAGAACCACTCGTTGCGCAAGTCATACGAGCGATCATATCACACGAGCGAATGAACAATAGGCCCTCAGGTATGTTTTCTTATTGTTCTTTATCCCCAGTCGCGAATCGAGTCCGGGGCCTCGACCATAGATTAGAATGTTTAAGCCGGCAACAACCGCTGCGCCGGCGCCGCCGAGGACGTCACTGTAATGGGATAGTAATAATGTAATGTAATAGTAATAATAGTTTTACTGCCTCCCACCTTCCTCAAAATGTTGGTCTCCTTGTAAGCGAGAGACAGCGTTGCCGCGAGCGGCGCACTCTCGGCCCCGGGTGCGAAGTTGATGACGAGCTTGCGCTGCTCCTGCGCTACAAATGTGAGCGACATCGTGGAGCTGTCGCCAGCGTTGAGCGTGCCATCTTTGGGGAGAAAATGCATAGAAATAATATACATTTACTGCTCGTAGGCAACATGGCCACGTCCAGAGGAGAGGCTTGCGCGGAGGGGAGGGCGGGCGCGAAATATTGAACATGTGGAACCGCCGCTAGCCTTCATACCGTAATGTAATGAATGACTAATGGGCCTAATGCCGGCTCTACACATCGAGAGATGCGTCCGTGGACTCTGGCAGATGCATCCGCAGATGAATTTCCATGAGCTGTACACACGACAGATAAACCATAAGTGGTCATACTCCGACCGCACCATTTTGATCGTTTCGCCGTATCATATTCGAATGGGTTCATTTCATTGTATGTGTAGATATTATAAATGACCGCAGCAAATATGCCACACAACACAACAAACGAATTAATGGAGAATGACGGTACGGTAAAATAACAGAACCACACAGACTTAAATTGAATAGTAGGGACATCGCATGGGGCATGTGTAGGAAGTTCAGCACGGGAAGGCGGATCCTCACATATTAATGCAGAATCCTAAAAAAATATTAAAATTACCAAAACAACATGCCTTACCTAAATAGAACCCTTGCCCGTAAATCTTGCACTCGATGTGCTGTTGCATGTCCGTAAAGTTCTTCAGGCTGATCTCCTTCCGTCCTGGTCGCACCCATGACAGGGACTGGCAGTTGGTTTTGAGTGGGAACAGTTCGCCACCGGACAGGAGTGTTCCGACTGTGGCGTAGAGCTCTATTTTCTCCAGGAGAACATTCACTCCGATCCCGATCAGATGCACACCGAGCGACCCTTTCAACGATGCTCTGTTATCGTCTGGAACAAACACATTAAAAGAACCTGGCCTGACCTGGCTCTCGTGAGCATTAAGAGAGATAAGGCGATATGCTACTTGATATTGTACAAGTTGAAGCGTTCGCCGTGACCGACATCTGTCGGACCACACACATCATCATCATCAGCACGACCTAAATGGTGTTTCATTCCAAATGTGAACGATTTATTTTGCCTTGCAGGTTATAGGTAAAATTAGGTATTAACACAAATATTGCGATAATTTTTACCGCAAGGAAGTAAATACTTACTCGAATTGATATCCGCCAATTTGGGTGCCGTAAACGTGATAGAAACTTTGATAGCGTTTCCTTTGGTCAATCTGCAGAGGTGTTTAGTTGTTGCTTTAGTTCTGAGACTCAATTCTTTTGTCTCTGGCTTCGCCTTCTCTTCCGTCAACGCCTCCTTTTCTAGTACCTTCAACATGTCACACCTCTTGATCTCTTGAACCTTGTTGATTTTAAAGAGCCTACTACCAACGATCACGGCCAAATCAAGCTGCAGCTCTTTGGAACAATTATTGCTGTAAATTACAAACGACCTTTGCACAGATTGCATTTCATCAATTGGCGGGAAGAGTAGAGTATTCATAATGCCCTTGTACATGGTTATCGCTTGTACCTCCGGCATCGTGAAGTCTAGATGCAGCTCACCCTGCTGTTGTGTTTCAGCATTGATCGAGGCATCCTTGAGGAAAACAGTGAATGGTACAGTGATGTTTGCATCGGCATTGGCTGTAATAATGATGGTGCATTGTTCCGTGTGTCCGGGCAGCAATCGCATAGGGAATCGTGGTAGGTAGATGGATATATTGGATTGGTCGTAATGGAATCCGATGCGGAATGTGAGCAAGTTCTCTACGAGGCATCGGATCGCGATGATAGCTGGCTTAATGACTCCTAGAAGAAAAGTTAATAAGCGGTTGAAAAGGAAATTTACAGAAATAAATATAGAAATATCAATACAAAATCTTACCGACGAATCCCATAATTGGCGTAGTTTTTATATCCGCCCATTTGTCTGAAACTGTAAATTATGTGTTATACTTGTCACGTAAAAATTAAACGTATTCTGTTAGAAATAAATGAAACATGTGTTAAACAGTGAAACATACAGGATGGAAATATAATTAAAACAGAACATTATCACGTTGCGCATGATTCTTTCTCCCCTGTCATGAAAAGAATAATCCCAACAAAACATGCATATGCATATACAAAAACGCCAGTCTCGCAGCCTGCGCAGTTTATTCTACCGTAAAAAGTTGTGAGATCTAATTTTAAACCAAGTCGGTTAATTTAACCAGTATCTGTGTATGGTAGAATCTTTCCAACAACTTTATTATCGTATACTGTTAAGTACCTACCTAATTAGTTAACTAATAACATTTATAGTGATCGGATCAATATAAGACATCTTTATTTCTTCAATAATAATTAGAATGACTTGGCAATCGCACGTAGAAAAGTTGTCGACTATAGGACCGCGTGTGCAACGTAATGTACCTATTGCTCTCGCTCCGAAATAATTCGTTGTTTTCTTATTAGTTAAGTTTATCTTTATTTAGAGATATGTTGTGTTGAGTAATAATATTCATTTGTGCTCTGGGTGCTATAGAGTGGTCAGTTGAGCGCGATTGCCAAGTTATTCTAATTATTATTGAAGAAATAAAGATGTCTTATATTGATCCGATCACTATAAATGTTATTAGTTAACTAATTAGGTAGGTACTTAACAGTATACGATAATAAAGTTGTTGGAAAGATTCTACCATACACAGATACTGGTTAAATTAACCGACTTGGTTTAAAATTAGATCTCACAACTTTTTACGGTAGAATAAACTGCGCAGGCTGCGAGACTGGCGTTTTTGTATATGCATATGCATGTTTTGTTGGGATCTCATTTCTTTTTGTAAGTAACTTTCCTTTTTTTCTTTTCGGGTACTATTTCTTGTGCGTTAGCTACCGACTTTCTCAAAGCCCACTCCCTATCTCTATGGGCTCTTCTCTGTGGCTTTGATGTTACGATTTGTGACAAGTCTGGGCGGTGAATTATATAAATATAAATCATACCTCAAACCAAACCATACCGCGATTCATGAAATGCACACCTACACTCAGAGAAAAATCGGCTGACAAAGCGACAATAAATGCTTTTTTAGAAATTTATTGTTACCACACGTAAGTGCATCGTCGCTGCAGCTATAGGCCCATAGTGCCTGTGACATCTTTTTTATTGTTGAAATTGTTTTTTTATTTCAGCTAAAGACACGTAGATACGGTAACTATGTTAAAAATATTTAAACGGGATAACTACGGCACGTTGCCAACTTATCACCTATTATGAAGTGATGTTGTAGCAAAGTTTAATCTATCAAAATAGGCGTTGTTACTATGGCTAGTTGTGTTATTGATACGGCTAAGTGTGTTTTTGATGCGGCAGTAGCTCAAAGTACTTGTTCGTCGCAAGCGCAAACCTTTTCTCTGACTCTGCCAGTTTCAACGTGAATTTCGTGCAAAGAACACCTGTGTTTGTGCTCGTGCCGTCGTCGTGCGTGAAGAAATATGGATTTGCAGAAAATTTAAGCACCAAGCAGTCATCAGCTAATTTGTATGGAGAAGTGGAAAATAAAGATGCTCCGATCAAATCGGTTTCACAGTAAAAGTTGTCAGGATAATGTCTCCTACTCCCCAAAAAGTGTTTTCACTTGATACACCAAACACTCGGTATTAAATATTTTGTTCTTTGTTGTAATCCTAGTGTGACTCGAGTAGAGATTAATATACCATACTTTTGATAGAAATGTCTTCGTTTTTTCTTTTAGGATTGTCAAATACCGCTATCCTCTTTATCATATCTTGTGCTACCCGAGTAATGTAACATTGTAGGTTTTGATCCCTTCACTTTGTAAATGGTACACTGAAAAAATTATATATTCCCCGAAGCTTCTGTGCCTTTATTATTAGAGGTATGCGTACTTTGACCGGAGTTCTCTATGTATGCACCATACGCATGTATGGTGTTTGGTGTACAAAATAAGCATATTTCAGGGTACGCGTGCTCCTGGAATAATAGGCAGTAGCTTCGTGGAGTATATAATTTTTGTTCATGGTGTACCATTAACAAAGTGCAGGTATCCAGATCAACAATGTTACTTTGCTAGAGTAGCAAAATACTTTGTCATCGGAACAAAGCAGATTTGATACTGTAGCTAAGGGAAATTAGACGTAGGGACAATATACTTTGATATGATAGTTAAAGGAATTTGTCATGGGAACAAAAGGACATGAAATCCTATTGTGACATGAACAATTTTAGCATTGTAATTTCAACAGTTGTTTTATTGCTGTTACATCAATGTTGGTAAATTTGTTGCATTAGCAATTGAAGAGTAACAATAAAAACGTTGTCTTCATTACTATGCACCTTTGACGACTGTCCAGCATCAAAGCTTTTTTGTAGCAATGGCAATATTTTTTTGAGAGTGTAGCGACATCTAATGGGGAATAGCGATATTAGACAATATTGTAACCGCTTTATTAGGGTTCCGTACCCGAAGGGTGCCAAACGGGACCCTATTACTGAGACTTCGCTGTCCGTCTGTCTGTCCGTCCGTCCGTCTGTCACCAGGCTGTATCTCATGAACCGTGGTAGCTAGACAGTTGAAATTTTCACAGATGATTTATTTCTGTTGCCGCTATAACAACAAATACTAAAAATCAAAAGAAATTTAATATTAAGGGGGGCTCCCATACAACAAACGTGATTTTTTTGCTCATTTTTGCTCGATATTGATAATGGTAGCAGGTAGACGCTTAAAGTGTTCACAATATATTGAGTATATTATTTATTTAAAAAATAAAAAATTAAATTAAAATTAAATTAATATTTAGGGGGGCTCCCATACATTTTTTTTGCGGTTTTTTATAGATAATGGCACGGAACCCTTCGTGCGCGAGTCCGACTCGCACTTGGCCGGTTATTTAAATCATAGCTGGAACCAAACCATACCGCGATTCAAGATACACATAGCGACTAGCGACATCTAATGGGGAATAGCGATGAATCGAAGTAGTCGTGTACTGAGCTTATTGATAATTAATATATTATGAAATTGGGGCTAAAATTGCGCAATGTTTGAGTTTTCCTTGGCTTTGCAGGCTAAACTCTAACCATGCTCAAAATTTTAAGCTTGTGGGTTCGCTAGAAGTAACCTTTAGAGTTTTCATGATCGTGAATCAGTGAGTCAGTGAGTGTCAAAATTGAGGAACTTTGAATTGCTGTACCTTCAACTCTACTGGTTCGAATTTATTGAAATTTTGAGAATATGTCTTATGACATGGTGCCTTTTAGCCGCCGGGAATTCAGGTTTCTATCTTTATCCACAACGGAGTAACAGGTAGGTCAAATATGCTCTGAATGGCTTCCTGTAAAGGATGTTACTGCTGCGCCCGTATGTTTTGCTTTTTGCTCGACTTGGCTTGGGGGCGCTGCCGCGCCCCCAGATAATGATCTAACTATTAAAACATTTAATTATGAAATAAAGGAAGTAAAATTATTGAATATGTACATTAAAATTTGAACAATTACTAAAATTAAGCGTTAATATTCTTAATGTTATTATTGGGGTGGTCAACTTGCGACGCGATATTTATTTCTTGCCGATGGTCAGAAGATTCAGCTGGAGGAAACTCTGGGGCTTCGTTGGACGTTGAAGGGCGTGGAGTCCATGGGTCTTCAGGTTTCTTTAGGTTTATGCTACTTGCTATCTGAAGGTTGCGTTTTGATTTAAGTATTTTCTAAGTTTATAAGTCTTTTGTTATATCCTTTTGCTAAATAAAATGGATTTGTATCTGTTGAAATTAACAAGCGCAAATCAGCGTCGTCAAATATCAAAATATGACGACGGCATTGTATTATAATTAATCATTTTAACGCTTCTTAGAGGTCGTCTCAGCTGAAATGACGCGCCCCACTCCTTGGTTTTGTATGACAAGTAAATACGAAACCAAGGAGTGGGGCGCGTCATTTCAGCTTAGACGAGCTCTACTTTCTAGTAGGTCCGACCGAATCTGGGTTTTCTTTCAGCCGAAACCGTAAACAAACTTTCGACCCTGGTGGTTAGTTAAATTAAGATCATACTCGTAATAGACCGATAATGTACAAAGTAAATATACTTAGCACAAATTAATATTTAGCAAGCACCTACCTTCATTGGCCTGCATAGGAATCTGGCTCGACTTGGAGCTACAAGCCAAGTCCTCCTGAACTGTGCTCGTAGTCGTCTGACTCTTAGATAGATGATAGATAGATAGATAAATCATTTATTCAAAGGACATGGTACACACACATTAATTAATAACAAAAAAAATTATTAAATAGACGGCACTTAATAGCACGCACTATGCAATTAACAGTAGGTACCTACAGCTGTGTGACTGTACCACGGCAGTGAAATGGCCCTGACTCAGCAATGTCACAGACGAATCTGTGACGCTGGTATTCTGCCAGGGCCAAAGCGGACGCACAACAGTGGCTCAAGTACTTACACAATTTAATTTATATAAGTAATTACATAAGAAAAACAAAATTAAATAATGAAAATAGTTATGTTATTAATGGAATTGAAAATTTAAATAATTGGTATTAGAAATTTAATTGTAATTGAATTGGCAATAAAAAGAAAAAACAATGTATTGTATTTATTATCTAACATATTGAAAATGGATTATAATGGTGATTAGCTTTAATTTAAATAGATATAATCAATGTCAGGTGACTTACTCTTACTCGAAGGTGACTTAGACGTTCTGTTCTCTACGTTTACAATCTCCTGCTCAGGGGAGTGGGTCATTGAAGGAGGAGTGATTACCACGGTCGGTACTTCATAAGTCATATTGGCTGCACTGTAAGCTTGCATGTTGATGACAGTATCGACGGAGGCGGCTGAGCCAGCCGTGACGTCTTCCGTGGTGTCCTGGGTAGATAATCAAACTAAAGTGAAGTGAACTTGTGAAAAAGGTGACTATTGGGTTTGATAATATGAAAATATTTCGTCAGACATAAGCTTGGCTTTTTGTTTGATTTGTATGATACGGAAATGCTATTTCTGACTAAGGAGATGAGACCTGACTCCGACGTTTTTGGCGTCGCTGTATCTGAGACATATCGAATACTAGCATAGTGGGGTTCAAAGCAAATCTCTGGCGCTGGCATTTCCAGACAAACGTATTACGTGCATCCAACCCGGCAGAAACTTATCGAGTTTGTCCCGCCATCCCCGCCTCGGCCTGCCCCTGCCAGCGTCCATCTTGTGGCACCTAGTCAGTGATGATGTTCGCCCATCTGTCTTGATTACTAGTAACATTATAAGTAATCGACAAATAACTTATCCTAAGCTATACCAGTGTGACGTGCTCGTCGGGCTGGGCCTGCGCGGGCGCACGCGGGTTCAGGTCGACCTCGGCGAGCGGCTGGCCGCCGTGCTGTTGGCGCCTCAAATCCATTGTCTTGGGTATCGTGGTTCGTGATAAGAATTCTCCGGTGATAATCTCAGGTCTCAGGATTTCCGGTACCTAGAACAATAAGCTGGCAAATTGGACGGATGAAGTTGAAAATTGGTACACATCTGTGACCCAAAGACAGAGGAGGTGCAATGTAAATATTTAACTGAGGAAAATGGGGGCCACTTTTGAGGGGCCAAATGAGAAAATTAAAATAATAACATAATTATGTCGTGTGACATAGCAAATAAAAGCGCATGGTGCGAGGATCTTAAATGTATTTTTATAATATTTTTAAGGCTAATTTTGAAAAAGTTGTGCTCAATAATATGACCGATTCGCATGTCATCAAAACCTCTAAGATACTTCCCGAAGTACTAAAAATTTGAAATTTGGTAGGAATGCAAGCATATGTTTCCACCCATATCCCATAAAAACTCCGAAATTTACAACTTTAACCCCCTAAACTCCTAAATCTGGCGTGCAAAGTTTGTATGAAAAACAGAATTTTAGGTTACTTTTAGGATATTTTGTTGGCATTAGTCTTAGGCATTAGTATTATTTATTGTTGTACGAAACCCTCTCAACGCGAGTCCAACTCGCACTTGGCAGCTTGAGAAAACTTTTTTAAGAATCATCACAGGAAAGTCCTCTACGATTTACAGAAAACCGAATTAAAATTCGTCCATCCGTTTGTCCGCTATTCCTTGTTTTGAATGGCTGAACCGTCCGTCCGTCCGTCCGTCCGTCTGTCTGTCTGTCTCGACCCCTTTTCTCAGGAACACGTGGAGGTATCATGTCGAAATTAATATCGATTACTCAGGTCTATCTAAAGTTATTGTATGTATATTTTATTATATGTAAAGTGTATGTAGTATATCAGTATGTATAGTAGTGTAGTAGTTCTCCTGTATTTAGTATTTGTTCGTTTATATTTTATTTAAATTGTTATTGTGCACTGTGACACCCTTTCATTTATAGAATTTTTCCTTTCACGCCTGGTATGCTGGAAGAGATCTCTTTTTAGAGATAAGCTCGCCTTTGTACATGTGTTTTCTTTTAATGTAAAAGAATTGTGAATTGTCTATGGTCCCTTGAAGCTGTAAAAAAATTAAACTTCTAGGTCCACGCAATCAAAACATACCGCGATATTATTTCATAATTTTGCTGATTTTCAACCGACTTCAAAAAAAGGAGGAGGTTCTCAATTCGACCCGTATGTTTTTTTATTTTTTTCTATGTTTGTTACGCGATAACTCCGCCAATTATGAACCGATTTGAACAAATATTTTTTCGGCGTATAGGTAATACCTCAAGGGTGGTCCCATTGACACCAGGTCAGGATCTGATGATGGGATCCTGGAGAAATCGAGGGAACTCTTCAAATATTATACGCAGACCTATAGTGATTTTTGTGTTTTTCATAATAACTCGTGCAAATGCACATGGTAAGCATAATATTGTGATGCGGAACTGCTGATGAAGACCACATATGGCCACCAGATCTGCTCAATACTAGGTACAAATACAATGCGTGGCTGACGGGCAGGCGACGCATAGCCTAAACCGGTGGACCTAGAGCCATGAAACTTTGTACAGGGGTTCCTTAGTAGCGTGGGGAAGCACTGATATGGGATTTGACAAAATTAATTCCCCAAGGGGGGGGGGGGATAAGGGGTTACAGTTTGTATTAAACTCAATCTAATCAAATAGGGTTTGTGGAAGTCGGTTTTTTCTAAAGTTTACTTTTTGTTTCAATTATGCTGAATTTGTATGAGCTCGCGTGGAACTCGCAAGGGAATCAAAACCTATAGGGTACGTACTTCCGGTTGGCCTAGGGTCATGAAATTTGGAATTAAGGTAGGTCTTATAGCACAAGAAAAGGGAAAAATCCGAAAACTGTAAATTTCTGTCTGTCTGTCTCACCGTCTGTTAAGACTTTTTCTTAGAAACGCATGGAGGTATAAAGTTGAAATTAATATCGATTACTAAAGTCTGTGATCTCTTAAAGTTGTGAAAAAATTAAACTTTTAGGTCAACGCAATCCAAAGATACCGCATATGTCTCAATTTTGCTGTAATTGCTTGAGATATTCACAAGGGAATCAAAACCTAGAGGGTACTTCCCGTTGACCTAGAATCATGAAATTTGGCACGAAGAAAGGTCTTATAAACTAAAATAAATAGCACAAATAAAGGGATTTCATGGATGACATCACACTTTAGTTTTATGTGGCCTAATTACACGTGTTACGCTCTCCAAGTGTGATCGGAACCCTTGGTGCGCGAGTCCTACTCGCACTTGGCCGGTTTTTTTCATGTAGAAACCTAACTGGACTGATTCCTGGTTTTCAAAAAATGGGACCAAACTATTGGGCTTCCCTTTCGGACAAAGAAATAATTTTTGAAATCGGTTCATAAATAGTACCGGTTTCGATGTAACAAACATTAAAAATAATAATGATGATAGAAAAAAACATTCAACCGAATTGATAACCCCCTCCTTTTTCGAAGTTCGGTTGAAAAAGAATGGTCAAAATCCGATTCATGGTTACCTACGCAGAAACATGAAGACAAACCATACACCCATGAAATTTTGGAGAACTCGTTTGGAAGCCAGAAGACTAACATGTGTGAATATTTTGCATATATCTCATAATATAACATCATCTCCTTTTTTGAAGTCGGTTAAAAATATTACAAAAATAGGTAGGTACCTACACAAAAGATCCTCACACACACCATGCGCTTTCATTTGATATGTGGTCACGCGGCATATATGTTGAATTTTTTTAATTTTATTTTTGTCATTTGGCCCCCCATATTCCATATTTATATATTTATTTTCAAATAGTTTTTTGAAAATCGCGTGCCATTTTTACAACTACCCACAGTTTTATGAGAGGCTGTTTATCCGGAGGAACATCGTTCGTCTCCATGATTTACATAGATCTAAACCTACTTACCACCGCACAGGGACAAACACAGAACTAATACGGACAAATCACAACTAATTTAGATAAATACTAGGCACAAAGAGTAAAGGTAAACTTCCTAGGTACGCAGCAGGAATCCGAACACACAGTGCGACAACCCTCCGACAACCTCCAACACAGAAATAAGAAACAAATATGACTGACCTGACCTCCATCCAGCGCAGCGTGTAGGGATGTTCCGATCCGATCAGTATTTATGGAAAATCGGATCAATACCCTACGATCCATCCGATTTTCGAATCGGATCGAAGGCCTACGATCCACTAGCGGATCGATCCGAAATTATGAGAAATCAGATTTAAATGAGATGAGAAACGAAATTTAATAGGTGGCCGATATTGATAAATCAGTACTATCGATCGTTTGCTTTGTTCGCAGTTTACGATTACGTTTTTGTGAACATACCTACTAGCACGCACGCACTGCACGCAAGGTATTTTGATAAGTTGGTTAGGTACATAGTGAATGAAACATGAAGAATGCGTACCGGTAATTAATGTGTGAATATAAAATAAAGCCTCCACTTCACACTTCACATAGAGAGATCCGGACTCTTGGTAGAAGAATGCGCATACGCAGATGAATTTCCACGAGCTGTCCACACATCTGACGACGTCTGTAGGTCGATCGGTCTTTGTTCATCCTCGACAGACGCAACACGCACTCGCGCGCGCATTAACGTTTAAAAATGGAGGGGCCTCACGAATAAATTAGGGGTGCTTTTATCATGTGTATTTCAGGAAATACTCGACTAATCGTAATCAATTTCTAGTATATGTAATTTGACTATATAATCTAGGGTTTTCAAGAAGGAAAACGTGTTTGGATAAAAATTTCTCTATAGAAAATAAATTAATCCAAAGTCAACCCCTTTTTTCAATATTTTTTCCTATTATACCGCAGTAGTAGTAAATATGATTTTTCTATTAATTGAAATATGTGGGTAATCGTTGTTACTAGCGATTTCATGAATGAAATGAAATGTAATTCCCTGGAATAGCTTATTTTTTATGATTTTTTTTCCGTTTTGGCGCTTACGTTGATTCAGATTAGGCGCGAGCGCACAATTGCCATCCCACTTATTCCTGTTCCCGAGTTATATTTGCTTCTCACTTCCGCAATCTTCGTTGACCTTGGTTTGTAATTATTCGTACCTCGCCTTAACACGCTGGGTAGCGTAAGGACAATCCAGTCCTTGGAACAATATTGACATTAAAATTATATAAAAAAAAAATGACATTAAAATTATTTTGACAGTGGGTACCAAGACGTCAATGAATGTCTAATTTTTGACGTTGGTACCCACTGTCAAACTAATTTTAAGGTATTTTTTTTTTACAAAAAAAATAAAAAAAATGGCTGCAGCCAGGCGGTTAAGACCGTAGTAGCTGCCACAGCTATTTATACAGGGTGTAACAGAAAGGGGTGTACAAGACGAAAGAGGGTTGTTAGGGACATCATTCTAAACAACTTTCACTATGGGATCGACTTGGTCAGAGCAACTTTATTTTTCATTCCACCATACAGATCAGCTGAGCGCTAGGCCCGAAATGTACTGAGTTAATATAATTGAAACAAAAAGTAAACTTTAGAAAAAACCGACTTCCACAAACCCTATTTGATTAGATTGAGTTTAATACTAACTGTAACCCCTTATCCCCCCCCCCACCCTTGGGGAATTAATTTTGTCAAATCCTATATCAGTGCTACCCCACGCGACTAAGGAACCCCTGTTCAAAGTTTCATGGTTCTAGGTCCACCGGTTTAGGCTATGCGTTACCTGCCCGTCAGCCACGCATTGTATTTGTACCTGTATTGAGCAGATCTGGTGGCCATATGTGGTCTTCATCAGCAGTTCCGCATCACAATATTATGCTATGTGCATTTGCACGAGTTATTATGAAAAACACAAAAATCACTATAGGTCTGCCTATAATATTTGAAGAGTTCTCTCGATTTCTCCAGGATCCCATCATCAGATCCTGACCTGGTGTCAATGGGACCACCCTTGAGGTATTACCTATACGCCGAAAAAAGATTTGTTCAAATCGGTTCATAATTGGCGGAGTTATCGCGTAACAAACATAGAAAAAAAAAAAACATACGGGTCGAATTGAGAACCTCCTCCTTTTTTTGAAGTCGGTTGAAAAATAAAGTAGCTCTGATCAAGTCGCTCCCATAGTGAAAGTTGTTCAGAATGATGTCCCTAACAATCCTCATTCGGCTTATACACCCCTTTCTGTTACACCCTGTATAGTTTCCTCAGTGCTATGTAGTTGTATGCTAGTGTATCTCATTTCGAGCGTTTTTACGACGAGAATTACCATAGGAATGCCACAAGAAGCACGTGTATTCTACATCCCAACTCCGATCAAACTGATGCGTCCGCCCCGATGTGTGGTCTGGCTGGTCACACGCCGAACTTCGAACCGCGTCGAAAACTCGAAACCCTTTGATGAGTACCTACCAAGAAACCGACAACAAGCGGATTCGAGGCGGACGCATCTGCCGACGACGGCAGCATCGGCTGCATCGGCAGATGACGTCTGCAGACGCATCTCTCTATGTGAAGTGGAGGCTTAAGCTATGACCAGGGCCGGAACTTATAATAATTTAAAGTTTTATCTATAATTTATTGCACAAAAACAATAATATTGATACATTTATGATGGTACCTACTGTACTATCGTCCCGGCAGGCATTCTTGGCTGGATTGTGCACAGGCATAAAATGGTAGATTCCAAGGGAGTAAAGAACTATTTTTAGGGCGAGAGTGTTTTTTGAATCCTGAGGGAGCGAGGGATTCAAAGTACGTCACTCGAGCCGAAAATCGTTTTTACTCCTGAGGTGGACACTCTACTTTTCATCACCCTCTATGAGAAAAGTAGTAAGTAATCAATAATATATAGTAGATTGTACAACAAGGGCATAAAACGCACCATTTTACCCGAGACGTATATATCCATCCGAGCCCACTCTGCTTTTCACTTCGATTGTGAGGAAATTAAACAGAAATATTGCAAAAAAAGTATAATTTCCTCCTCACTTGACATTTTTAAAAGTAAATATTATGAAATAATTGCAAATTGAAATTACCGAGAAAAAAATAAGGACTTCCCACCATTAAACTTTTTTTTTGGACGTGCCTCCGCAGCCGGCTCTGGCCGCCGGCAGTGGCACTTAGCATAGGTGTATGTGGCTGTTTACCTGACGACCTTTGTCAGAGTCTGAGATTTAGACGAAGATTTTACTTTATGCTCTAGAACATAAAATTTGATTTTATGCTGGCTATACCCGACATAAAGACGAACTTTACGAGCATGAGAAGTGAAATCATACATGTACCTATACAAAGTGTAACAAAAGGGGTGTACAAGCGGAAAGAGGGACATCATTCTGAATAACTTTCACTATGGGACCGACTTGATCAGAGCAACTTTATTTTTATTAACTCAGTATATTTCGGGCCTAGCGCTCACTCAACTGATCTGTAACTGTATGGTGCAGTGAAAAATAATGTTGCTCTGATCAAGTCGGTCCCATAGTGAAAGTTGTTCAGAATGATGTCCCTAACAACAATTTTTCGGCTTGTACACCCCTTTCTGTTACACCCTGTATTTATTTACACAATTGTCGTGATATGTTTATTGCAAGAGATCTCTTGTCAGAGATAAGCTCGCCTTTGTACATTGTCTATCTATTATAAGTTTTCTGTATGTCATTCTTGTGTTAATACAATAAAGAAATTACAAATTACGAATATGTCCTCCACCTAGTTAAAGCTTGTTTAGTATTGGCTCAATCTTGAAAATTGGTTCTTAAAGCATTTTCAGATAACCACTTTGTTCCTTTTGAATTTTTCTACAGGGTTACAGTTTTTACATAGATTCCTCGTGATTTTATTGGTAACAGATCTTGTATTTGTCATTCGCGTTTGTTATACTCGTATCATCCATCTGGGGTTAGTTAGACACTCACTTTCACTCATATTCTTTACTCATTCATATCCGCAAACGAAATTGAAATAATTACGGCATTCAGATTTGGCGCGCTTTGTTTACAAATTTTCCACAACTTTTTAATTATTTAGTCCGTGTTTCGTTCGATATCAATTCTGTAAGGTTGTTTCTCTGTTGTCTGTCATTGTGGTCGATTCTCTAGGTTACACTGACTAAAATTACTTGACAATATTAAGTTTGACAGCTCTTATGCGGACGCCATAGATTCCATTTTCGAACCGACTTTTGAATTATTTTAATGTACTGATGAGCTAATTCAAAAGTGAGTTCGAAAATGGAATCTATGGCAACCGCGTAAGAGCGTCGGAGCTAATATTGTCAAGTAATTTTAGTGAGTGTGTCCTAGAGAATTGGCCCCACTGTCAACAATCGGTGTCAATCGATTCGAGCGATCGGATTATCTAATCTGTGTTGAGTACGCATTTTATACATTTATTTTTATTGGCTGCGTTTAGAATCGAATTCTCTTATAATTGGGTCTGTCAGCCTGAATGGTAGTGAAACTGATTAGTGACACAGCATATTTTTTCCTTTGTACTGGCAACAAAATTAAAAAGTTACTTTTAGTCCCTAGGAACTAAATGACCTTCTTTAATCCCTGTTTTCCGGGACTAAAGTAGCCCTTTTTGAATAGATGTGATGAAAAAATCATGAAGGCTCATCATTAGCCATGTAAGTGGCGAAGACGGATTCGTAAAAGATAGTGTAGATGTAGATATTTATAATCAAAAAATTTGGTTGTCTGTAAAGTTGGTTTACGGACGACAATTTTACGTGATAACGTCATCACAAGCCGAACGCTTAGGCCGATCGTGCCTCTGTATTAGGGTTTACAATTACGGTCAAAGAAATAATGCCAAATTAATCGATGCAAATTAACAATATATTATGTCACTTTGTTGACAGGGGTGACTACTTTTGACAGGTGTTGCCATTTTTTACTGGGGTCACTCTAATATCTCGCTTATGTGACACTGACACTTTAGGAAAAAAATCCTCATGACATAATTTGTTGGTCTAATAGTCCTAATTCGATTTGTGCAGGTTTCAATTCAATATCTTTGTAAAACACCTTAATTTTTCCATATTTCCACTTATTTTCCCACCAAAATGGAAGGATTTGGAATATCTGGAAGGATATCGGAATTATTCCAAAAAGTGGAAAAATTCTGGGTGAATGCCCATCTCTGTAGACGAATGAAGAAAAACACCATGAACAGGCTGTACGGCTTTGATTGCCCTTGCCTATCCAAAAGGATGAAGATGAGAAAAAAAAAGAAAAAAAATGGAGGTCTTTTTCTTTTTCTTCGCATCACAGAGAAAGTAATCACTACGTTCACTTCGCATGTTCTTCGTGTTTGTAATCGGTCTAACAAAATACTGATGCAATACAATTAATATAAATAATGTCCAGTGTGATAAGCTTTAAATGTAATTCTCATAGTTGTGAAATAGAACATCAAGCTTAAAAAACATGTGGGTGTCAGGGCAGGATGTTGTTGACGCTTCTGGGATAGCTAAGAGTGAAGCTGTGGGACCCGTGGGATCTCACCATGCTAACATGGAAGCTGAGAAAAAAGATGTGTTTTGGATGAGTGGTGTGCTAAATTGTTTCTCTTCAGTGCTGTCGGTGTTCAAACCCGATGATCTGAAGATAGAAAAGGGTACGTAATTATTATGTTATTGTTATTGATTGAGCTCAAGGGTATACTGGCGTACAAGGTTAAACTTTATGTGGCGGGTTCTGCCCCCATAGCGACACTGACCTAAAGTGACTAGCTATTGTGCTCAAAATGTTATTGTTATTGCAACTTTTTCTGCCAGCAGTTTTTGTATCTTTTGTGTGCTTTGCAGTGTAATTAACTTTAACTTAGAGTCTGAGCAAGCGAATGAGTTTCTGCACTTACTGCCTGTTATTGTTGTTGGTTAATAGTTCGAGCTGTACATAGTGAAGCAACCAGTTAAGTGATGTTGGCAGTGTAAAGGCTATAAAATGTGCACATAGATTTATAACCCCCATAAAGAAGGCCCTAATGAGCATCATGTCTATCTAAAAGGGGTTCAATAATTTTTCTGTTGAATTCTGATAGTTTAATATCCAATCCCTTGAATCTGGTTTTTCCAAAATGATTATGCATTTTACACATGCTCCCAACATTTTTCGTGGTGCTATTTGAAAGCTGATTAGATGGAAAATAATATTTCGTCATATCATAGTTCTTTTTGGGGACCAAATTCTGAATTAAACTGCAATTACTAAAAAAATTAGTCTGCTCTTCATCATTACAATCCTGTTGATTTTACCACGACAAACCCTTTCAGTCCGAAGTTATATAACACGTGTAATTAGGTTTCCACATAAAAAACTAAAGTGTTAAGTCATCCATGTAAACTAAATTGAATATTTTTTAGAAAGACAGAAATTTACAGTTTACGGATTTTTCCCTTTTGCTATAAGACCTTCCTTCATTCCAAATTTCATGACCCTAGGCCAACCGGAAGTACCCTATAGGTTTTGATTCTCTTGCGAGTTCCACGCGAGTTCATACAAATACAGCAAAATTATGACATAATATCGCTGTATCTTTTGATTGCGTGGACCTAGAAGTTTAATTTTTTCACAGCTCCAAGAGACCACAGACTTGAGTAATCGATATTAATTTCAACATGATACCTCCACGCGTTCCTGAAAAAAAGGGTTGTGACAGACGGACAGACAGACAGACAGACGGACGGACAACAAAGTGATCCTATAAGGGTTCCTTTTTTTCTTTGTAAGGATCGGAACCCTAAAAAGCAAATCTATTACTCATTGTCCCTTACGAATGGAAGAGCCCACTTCTAGTCCTTCTACCACTACAACACGGTATGTGTATATGTAGTTCAGACAATAATATAGTACCATCGAGCTGGTCTGATAATGGTACTTGAAGGTGGCAGAGGAAACCCTAAGTTGCTTACTTGTATACTCATCGAGTTTGGGCTCATTAGGTTTGTTGTGACAAGTTATTTTCAAATGTCCTAGTGACGTTCTCACCATCATCACCTGCTAATGGAGCTGGACGGTGGCATACGGAACCCAGGGATTCTTAGTTGTTAACCCATCGATTTTGGGCTCATTTGATTTGTCTTAATAAGACCTATTTGAAAGGGTGTTTTTAGTTTTTAACTGGTTCGCCGACACATCTTATATATTATAACAATAGTTCGCCATTGTTCGGTCATTTGGGTGGTGTGCTTCTGCGAGTGAAGGGGTTAAACTACTTAATATTTTGAATGCTCTTATCTTAACGTTTCCTTCTACAAATTTCTTCCTCCTTACATTCCCAGACCTTCAAATTTAAAATCCCTCTTATCATATTATGTCAATACCCGATTTATCCAAACCTTGTGTAATTTCATTAACGTTATAACATCAACCTCTAACTGTAGTTGTGTTCTTGTTGTAGACTAATTAAACTAAAACTATTATATATATATATATTTATGTATCTATTGTCTTGTCACCCAGATGTGGATTGGGACGTCCCATTCGAAACCATAACTGATCTGACATACATCGGCGCTGGCGCACAGGGCGTAGTCTTCAGCGGTACCTTCCGAGGAGAAACGGTCGCCGTCAAGAAACTTCGCGACAAAAGCGAAACCAACTTTAAGCACCTGCGTAAACTCAACCATGATAACATCGTGAGATTCAAGGGCGTGTGCACCCGACCACCATGCTACTGCGTCATAATGGAATACTGCCAATACGGACCGCTCTACGACTTCCTTCACAGCGGAGTGGTGTTTCACCCGAAGCAGATACTCAAATGGGCGAAGGAGATCGCGCAGGGCATGAGCTACTTGCACAGTCATAAGATTATTCATCGGGATCTGAAAAGTCCAAAGTGAGTATTCTGCGAATAAGCAATGTTTTGTAGTTTAGGATGTGACCTGAAATAGAAAATGAAGAAGGAGATCAATGGTCAAGCCATCACAAGTCTGATGCCGGCTCTACACATAGAGAGATGCATCTGTAGACGTCATCTGCCGATTCATCGGAAGATAGGCTGGTGGTAGGTATTTAACGTCGGCAGATGCGTCCGCCTCGAATTCAATTGCTGTCGGTTTTTTGGCACGCGTCAAAGGGTTTCAGCGCGAACGTCCGGCGTCTGACCACACATCTGCGCGGACGCATCAGTATGATCGGAGTTGGGATAGAGAATGAACGTGCTTCTTATGGTTTTCCGGAGTTTTCCCATGGTAATTCTCGTCATAAAAACGCTGGAAATGAGTAATATGAACACTGAGGAAAGTATAAATAGCTGTAGCACCTTCGGTCTCAATATCCATTTTTAGGGTTTCGTATCTCAGAAGGAGAAACCCTTATAGGATCACTCGTGCGTCTGTCCGTCCGTCCGTCCGTCACAGGCAATTCACTCAGAACTTATTGGACCGATGAAGTTGAAAATTGGTACACATATCAATATCTGTGACCCAAAGACAGAGTTGCAATGTAAATATATTAATATGGAATGTAAAGGCCACTTTTGGGGGGCCAAATGATAAAAATAAAATTAAAAAGCAATAAAATATGCCATGTGACATATCAAATAAAAGCGCATGGTGTGAGGATTTTAAGTGTATATTTATAATATTTTTAAGACTTGTATTTTGAAAAAGTTGTTTTCAATAATATGACCGATTCGCATGGCATCAAAACCTCTAGGGTACTTCCCGAAGTCCTAAAAATCTGAATTTTGGTATGCAAGCACATTTTTGCACCCATATCCCATAAAAACTCCGAAACCTACAACTTTGACCCCTAACCCACTAAACCTGGGGTGCAAAGTTTGTATGAAAACCTGAATTTTAGGGTACTTTTAGGGTATTTTGTTGGTGTTAGTCTATTATTGTTGTACGAAACCCTCTCAACGCGAGTCCAACTCGCACTTGGCAGCTATTGAACGTTAATGTGCGAGTGCGTGTTGCGTCTGTCGAGGATGAACAAATTGTTTTTTGTTTTCAAAAGTTCTTTATTTATCAATAAACAAGCTACATTGTAAATGCCTAGTGTAATTATTTAATCCTAGGTAGTACGTACTTAATTACACATTATGTTTTTTCAGGTATTTAGAAAAATAAACCTATAGAAACCTTAACACATAAAATAGATTTGAGCACCAGAAAAGAAATATGGCATAGTTCAGATTATGAATAATAACAAGGATTGTGTTTGCTTTTGGAGTAGCTTACACTAACGACATAATGGTTTGGTCTTATAACTAAACTACATTCAATTAGACACCTAGCTAATTGAATCCATCTTACTCTAATTTTACAATAGGCCTGTACCTAGGCATACAAATATTCTTTTAGTTATGGAACGGAGGAATCTCTTCATAAGTAGTTTACAACTACCTACATATTCGCTTACAATGTTGGAGGCGCCGCGCCGGCACCGGCGCGGCGGCTATGGCAGTGTCCAGTGGCGTGGCACACACACACTCACACATACACTAACACTTGAAGGGTAGCTTTATGTGGAGAACTCAAGTCTCGTTTAGAACGTAGTGATGGGGTAGCTTGTATGTTTTGTACTTATCGATGTATTTTAGGTTTAGCAGTCTTGACCTTCCGATTGACGCAATTAAGTTATTGAAATGTTTGGGATTAGACATGAGATAAAATTTACGTGTAAGTTTTAGGATATAGTCGAACAGAGTAGGGTACTTTATTTTATCATGAAGAGTTTTCAGGTTTGTACGGAATCTGCAGTTGAATGCAATTTTGAGCGCTTTATTTTGGATCACTTGGAGCTTCTGGTGGTTTCTGCTGCAGGTGCTGCTCCATACGGGACAAGCATAAGTAATCACTGGCCTTACGAGGGTTGAGTAAATGTTTAATTTGGTGTGATTTCTTAGGACTGACTTTCTGTTAAGTATAGGGCTCAAAGCATTAAGGGCTTTTATGCCTCGGTTTGTCAGGTGGGAGACATGAATAGTCCAGTTCAGTTTTTGGTCTAAAAGGACCCCTAGGTACTTTACAGCCTTGCTCCATTCAATACTGTGGCCGTTAATGTTTCGTTTACGGTTTGGATTTTGACGTCTTCGTGTAAAGAATATTGCTTCTGTTTTTGCCTCATTTAACTTAAGCTTCCATTTTTTGAAGTACTCACTCAATAGTTCAATGGATAGCTGTAACCTGTCAATTACTAGGTCGACGTCTTGCGCTGAAGTGAAACATGCCGTATCGTCAGCAAAACATGCTAAGCTAGTGCGAGGCTGAATGGGGATGTCGTTTAAATAAATTATGAAAAGTAGGGGTCCCAAGATGGATCCTTGGGGTACCCCTGCGGGGATGCTCTGCGGACTGGATTTTGCAGAATTTATATGGACATAGAAGCTGCGATTAGCCAGATACGATTCAATCATTTTTATTAATGAGAAGGGTACTCTGACTTTAATGAGCTTGTGAAGGAGACCTCGATGCCAAACGGTATCGAAGGCCTTCTCAATGTCTAAAAGGAACATTCCTGTGGACTGAGATAGGTTAAGGCTGTGAGCCGCGTGTTCAGCAACTCTAGCCAACTGTTGGGTCGTAGAGTGACGACAGCGAAAACCGAACTGCTCGTCTATAACTACATTTGCGGTTGATTTTAATAGCCTCTTGTAAATTATGGATTCAAACAGCTTCCCTAAAGTGGGAAGGAGGCTAATTGGGCGATATGATGATGGTAATGATTCGTCTTTGCCTGGTTTCTTAATTGCAATCATTTTGGCTAGTTTCCAGCTTGACGGAAAGTAGCCAATCAGCATACAGGAGTTAAATAACTTAGTTAAGAAAACAATAGCCTTTAGTGGTAGATTTTTGATAAGTATATTTGAGATGTTGTCACAACCCGGGGCTTTGCGCACGTTTAAGCGTAGGACGCTTTTTCTGACTTCATTAGGGCGGGTTGGGTACTGTAGCACCTCATTTTCATGAGTATAAAGCGTCGAAAGGGATGATGTTACCTCTGCTTCAGTCTCATCACAGATCCATTCTCTAGTCAGGGTCATATTGTGCTGAAAGGCTAAGCTGAGTTCATGACATTGCTCTTCTGCACTAGTAGTGAGAGAACCATCGCTACGTTTCATAGGTGGAAAAGTAGAGCATGAATTTCTGAGTGACTTCGCTAGGCGCCATATGTCAGAACTAGGGTTGTCAACCTTGCTTAGCTTTTCACACCATACCCTGTCGTTAAAAGACTTTATGGCAGAATTGATGGTATATTGCAAACCATTAATCTGGCTGCGTAGCGTTCTACGCACTATGGGGTCAGATTCGTGTTGATCGTTGCGGCGCAATCTATTCTTTTGTTTAATAAGTCTTTTTATCCGACGCGGTAGTTCTTTTGGCGATCTGTTAGCCAGCGTGACCGGGACATTTAGGTCTCTAGCTTGAATCATATGCGCTGATAAATGGGCAACGGCTCCATCGATATCTGCTGATGATTTGAGAATCTTAGTAGACAGGGAAATATGATTGTTTAGGTATGTGCGGTAGCCTATCCAGTTTGCTCTGGCGTAGTTGTGTCGTGTGGTTTTTATAAGGTCAAAAGATATGCCGATGCGGGTTATGACTGGGAGGTGGTTTGAAGAAAGTGCTGGGATTGCCTGTATATCTATTACACTGTGTATATTTTTGGCTAACAATAAATCTGGTGAACCTTTTGTCCAATCGGATTGATAATGGACTAGTGTTGGGCTATCGGGAGCATAGATGTTGTAATCATTTGAAATCATGTGATTAAAGAGGGTTTTACCCCGAGAATTAGTAGGGCCAATTGACCAACAGGAATGTTTGGCATTTAGATCTCCCATCAGGAGAGTCTTGTTACCAGCCTTAAGTAAGGCATCAATATCGCTGCTTTCAAAGGGTAAATTTGGGGACTGGTATACCGAAAATAATGACAGCTCGTTACCCCTGAGGAGTATTTTTATCCCAATTGACTCAATGTATTTGGTGGAAGGAGTGTGTAAACTGGAGTGGGCTATATCTGATCGTATTAATATTGCCACACCTTGTCCTCGACCGTTGGGGTGCTTGTCCGCGCGGTAACAAACAAAACCAGGTATCTTTAAGGTTAACCTATCGTTCAACTTTGTCTCGCAGAGGGCGATAACATCTACTGATAAGTCACATACAGCCAAGTCTATCAACTCGTTCAGCCTACCTTGAACACCGTCCGCGTTCCAATAAATTATTTTAAGTTCGGATCTACTAAACATATTGGCCTAGATGGGTGAGAACTAACATAACTTTGTCAAGCATAGTGCAACAGTCCTTAAATCTACCTTTTATGCTCTTGATTACCTCCAGGATCTTCAGAATTTCCTTTGTGGTGGGATCTTGAGATTGATCGCTTGGGGTAGGCTGACTGGGGTTGGACCAAATAGCTTGGCGGGGCGGTTGTAGACTGGGCCATGCGCGAGGGTCGAGTTGTGAAACCGGAGGACCAGTTTTTGTTTTAGGTTGGTGTACCTTCTGGGCTTCATCACGTCGAGAGTTCAGAGCTTTGATGTATTTTTGCCGCTCCGGGCATTGGCGAAAACTGGCGGCGTGATCTTGAAGACAGTTGCAGCAGCGGACGGGTTGCTCCTTTGCTTTCTTCGGACAGTCTCTGGTACTATGAGGCTCGCTGCACTTGACACACCTTTCGGTGAGATTGCAGTTTCGGGAAACGTGACCGAATCTTTGGCACCGGTAGCACTGTGTTCCTGTTGAGCTGTTGGGTTTGTAACGCCGGATTTCGACGACACAGTTTGCCAGGTATCTTATCAGACGAAACTTGGAAATATCTGTTCCAGCTGGTAGTTGCGCTAAGTACAGTGGGCTAGTTGAGGCTTGTTTCAAGGCTGACTGAAGCTTTGATATCTTAATCCCACTGAATCCCATTTCTTCAAGTTCAGCCGTCAATGTTTCTATGGGGTAGTCTGGTAGTCCTCTAATGACAACTTTATAGCCTTTCTCATCTTTTCTGGAGAAGGTATGAAACGGAGCATTGTCTTTTAGAAGACCTTCTTTGACTAACTTGTGGCCCTCTGCAGTGTAGCACTGGACAGCAACTTTGTTGTTGCCTTTATAGTGCAAGTGAAAACTTTTGGTAAATTTCGCGATCAGATCTTGAACGTAACCGTGGGTCCAGTCGGGGTTGAGGTTTATCACTATTGGTGGGATATGCCCTGTCTTCTTTCTATGGGTGACAGCCAGACGTAGTGGTTCTGGCATCTGCGAGTATTCATCGTTGCTCAGGCTGTTAAACCTATTTGAAGTTGGTATCTGGGGCTTATCTGATTTGCCCTTGGCTATGGCGTAACGTTTAGGAAAACGCCATTGGTCGATAGTTTCTTCTCTATCTCGTTTGAGGTTTGGGTTAGATGATGACCTTGACAGGAATCTGTCCATTGGTCCAGACATCGTTAATGAATTGGTACCTTGATTGGAGTCTTGCTTCCCATCACTGGATTGATGTCTATCAGTTGGGTGCAGCGGGTGGTGGCTCACTTTGAGGCGATGGCGGCGAGCGACGCGTGGTAGGGGGGCAGCGTCAACGACCGCTGCCAACGGGCGCCGGCTCACAACTTCGCCGTCTCAGTTTAAAGAGGTCGATAGTCGAAATTATTTTATCGATAACTCGTTCTTCCCATCACTAATTTAGTAGGACTGGTTTAATGCGAGAAAAGTAAATACGTGCGCTTGCGACTAGGGCGAACGACGAATGGAAGGATGAACAAATACTGATCGACCTACAGACGCCCGTCAGATGTGTGGACAGGTCGTGGAAATTCTTCTGCGGATGCATCTGCCAGAGTCCGCGGACGCACCTCTCTATGTGTAGAGCCGGCATGAGGTTCTGAGGACAAAAAAAAAACAATTCTCGATTTTTTTGGGAGGTCGCTTATGGGGTAGTGTGTGAGTCATCATGAAAATTATATAGGTACCTCACAAGTACTTTCTGTTTAATTTTTCAGATACAATCAGTTACAATAAGCAAAATGAAATTCCGGTACAATATTCAAAAACCCTTTCCCCCAACAGCATTCTCATCTCCGACCACCTGGTGGTGAAGGTCAGCGACTTCGGTACCTCCCGCGAGTGGAACGACGTATCAGCCATCATGAGCTTCACCGGCACGGTGGCGTGGATGGCTCCGGAGATTATCCGGCACGAGCCGTGCTCGGAGCGCGTCGACGTCTGGTCGTATGGCGTCGTCTTGTGGGAGCTACTGACGCAGGAAGTGCCCTATAAGGTTAGTTAGTACAACTGGCTGTGAGTTGCCAAAGGATCCATAGTTGTGAGCCCTCTAACTAACTTATTTCGCTAGATCCGTGATTCGAAATTTCATAATTTCTTTATTGTGCTACACAAGGATGACACACAGAAAACTTATAATAGATCAACAATGTTCAAAAGCGAGCTTATCTCTAACAAGAGAAACATTATGGATCTTGTCAATGGATCTAGTGAGAGTGAAGGTAATTTATACGCTCCTTCTACGTTTTAGTTCTGTGTGACTCACGCTCATTGACAGTCTGTCAGTTTCCATATTAGTTCATATCTCCACTGTAAAATGATGACCTGCATTAACTTCGCAAATGGCAAAAAAAAATACCCTGTGTATCACACAGGTTTTTTTAGTGTGCCAGCCTTCCAAATCAGTTCAACCGTTTATCATGCGCCATTTTCAAACAGACGCTGCTTGTATTAATCCTTCACCGATGCTGATGGTTTGTTTGCGTTACAGAACCTCGAGTCTCACGCCATCATGTGGGGTGTGGGTACCGACACCATCTCGCTGCCGGTGCCGAAGGACTGTCCGGAGAGCCTTCAGCTGCTCATGAACCAGTGCTGGTCTAGGACCCCGAGGAACAGGTGACACGGAGTATATAGCATATGAAGTGACTAATAGTCTGGGTTTTGATTGAATTGTTTAAACTGAAATTTGCGCCTGGAGACGAATTCTGTAGGCTATGGCTCACCACAAACAGAACAGGAGCAGGGAGGGCGGTAGCGAGGCTAATGCTTTCAAATGTATGGTCATAAGAACTTTAAAATTAAAATAATAACCGGCCAAGTGCGAGTCGGACTCGCGCACGAAGGGTTCCGTACCATTATCTATAAAAAACCGCAAAAAAAAAAATTGCCCTCTAAATATTACTTTAATTTTAATTTAATTATTTATTTTTTAAGTCGGGCTTTGTACGATTTTTGACAAGGTTGCGTTCGAACCTCGCGAGGTCACAAACTTGCATTATTCATGTGGCCAGCATCATAAGCAAGTCAGCAAAAAAATAGAGATGCCGGAGCTAACGCATCGTCGTCTAGTATGGGAGCCAAAATAATTTTACTGGACTAACCAGGAGTACCCGTTACAGTTTTAGCTATTTGGCACCCGCCCTGCCAATGCTGCGGCAGCAGAGTGCTGCTCGCTTGTGTAAAAAGATCTCTAGTCAGATCTATCAAATAGCTTTTGTGAGAGTTTTATATGCACTGGAGTCATGTCTTTGATATCAGACTCAGTCTTGTGTCACCTATGCAACTCGATTGTTCAATAAACTTTTTATTATTCCATTTGAAACATCTAACTGTTTTCAGGCCGCCATTCAAGATAGTCACGGCGCACCTAGAGAGCGCGGGCCGTGAGATGAACTCTATGAAGGCGAGCCTGTTCGCAGCCAGCCAGGCCTCCTGGCGCAAGGAGGTGCAGCTCAACATGGAACAACTCTGCGTGAGGTAACACATACAGACACATTCAAGATAGTCACGGCGCACCTAGAGAGCGCGGGCCTTGAGCTGAGCTAAATAAATACTCTGCCTTTCTGTCTGTACTAATATATTTTCTTCGGGATCGCGTGGAGGTATCAAGCTTAAATTTATATCAAATTAGGTCTGTGGTCTTTTAGAGCTGTGAATAAATCAAACTTCTAGGTCAATGTATTCAAACGATAAGACCGCTCGCTGTAAAAAAATATGGTGGATTTTGGATTTTCATTGTACTAAAAGGACTCGAATCCTATAGGGCTCTAACCGTTGACACAGAATCACGAAATTTGGAACTAAACAATTTAGAGTTTACCACAAGCAAGTAAAAGAAAAAATCCGGAATCCTTTGGGTGGAACCCCATTGCACTTATTCAGTTGTGTTGAGTTGTTGTGCCTGAGTAGCGTTTACAGGAGGGCGCCTGCAACGAACCTATCAAAAAGCGGTCCACCTGTCGCCGCCTGCCAGAACAGAACACCTCTTGTGTGCCAGTGACCCCGGACCCCCCCCCCCCCCCCCCGCAGGTCGGAGACGCCGGCTGCGCAGGCGTCGCAGGCGCACTGGCAGCGGCGCGAGGAGCAGCGCCAGTGCCGCGAGCTACGGCGCATGTGCGAGGCGCAGCTCGCGCGCGCCAACAACATGTACATGGAGATATGTGCCGTGAGGCTGCAGCTGGAACAACGGGAGAAGGCGCTCACCGAGTCAGTTTGTACTCTCATTGTAATAGGCTAGTAATTAAACGAGCGGCAAAACAGTCTAACCTAACCGAAAAACTAACTGAGCGACTAAATTACTGACTGAGCGACAAGTTTTTTAGTGGATCGTTTTATTATATTCCATTGTAATATACTGACGCCTTAATTCTGGAAAGGGTAGGCAGAGACGGCCTCCATTTGCTACGATCGTCGACTTCAACATTAATGAGGGAAATGCAATGCAAAAAAATATTGTGGGTCAGCGAAACTCAATCAATTCGTGAAGAGACAACCTTTTCACTTTTAGACAGTTATTCAATACTCCATTTGGTTGTATGGAAGAAAATCTTTGAATATATCCATATCGTTTTTAGGGTTCCGTACCCGAAGGGTGTCAAACGGGACCCTATTACTAAGCCTCCGCTGTTCGTCTGTCCGTCCGTCTGTCCGTCAGAGGGGCCCTTCAGCATGAACCGTAATAGCTAGAAAGTTGAAATTTTCACAGAATGTGTATATCTGTTGCCCCTTCACTAACAAATACTGAATAACGCAAAATATTGAAAAAATAAAGGTGTCCCCATACAAGAATCGTATTTTTTAACTTTTTTGGTAAGATTGGTGCGGAACCCTCCTTGTGAGAGTCCGACTCGCACTTAGCCGATTTTTATTTATGCACCTCCCTGTCTTTTGCGTAAAATCTAAAATATCTTTTTCCAAAACCCGCAGACGCGAGAAGGACTGCCGTTGCGGCGCGAACCCGCGGAAGAACTGCATCAAACGGCAGATCTCCTCGTCGGCCTCGGAGGGCTTCAAACCAGCCCTCCTGCACAAGTCGCGCCGAGCCAAGAAGCAAGACAAGAAGAGCCCAGGCAAGCCCCCAGCCCGCATGCTGGCCAGCGTGGACCCCGCCGACACATGTGTCACGGTCGTCGTGGACGACGACATAGCGTGCGAGTCAGACGACAGCGGACTCAGTAAGAATAACAACGGCACGGTGAGAGATACGGTGGTGGAATGCAACGGGAATGTAGAACTGTCGGGCAACAGGAATATCAATGAAATGGCGGCAGAACTTGCGCAGGTGTAGAATGCTCTTTTTATTTGTGGGTCGCACGACAGCGGATTTTGGATCTTTATATTTGGTAGTGAGTGTTATATGATTCTTGGCTATTGTTTTGTATATCTGTAGTCATATTCAAACTACGACGAAAACATAACCTTAAACCTAGGACACACTGTGTCGCGGGACCCAGTTTGAAAGATGACATGAAATCATTTTTTTGGCTTCATGATCCGGTATTTAAAGAAAATTATTTGTACTTTATTATCAGTTCCTAGATTTTTGCAAGGCTGCTGATTAGTTGTGTATGTGTCTGAGTTAGATGTATTCCAATACGGCTGGACCGAATCTCTGAAGTTTGATGGCTTCTCAGAATGCATGCTTTTTCATAGAATCTTGCCGCTAGCGAATTTGGTTACTCTCAAAATAACCGGCCAAGTGCGAGTCGGACTCGCGCACGAAGGGTTCCGTACGGTCCTTCGGGTACGGAACCCTAAAAATGAAGGCAGATGGCGCTGGTGCAGTTTGGAGTGCTTATCTGTTTTTAGGGTTCCGTACCCGAAGGGTGCCAAACGGGACCCTATTACTGAGACTTCGCTGTCTGTCCGTCCGTCCGTCCGTCCGTCCGTCTGTCTGTCTGTCTGTCTGTCTGTCACCAGGCTGTATCTCATGAACCGTGGTAGCTAGACAGTTTAAATTTTCACAGATGATGTATTTCTGTTGCCGCTATAACAACAAATACTAAAAATTAAAAGACATTTAATATTAAGGGGGGCTCCCATACAACAAAGGTGATTTTTTTGCTCATTTTTGCTCGATATTGATAATGGTAGCAGGTAGACGCTTAAAATGTTCACAATGTATTGAGTATATTATTTACTTAAAAAATAAATAATTAAATTAAAATTAAATTAATATTTAGGGGGGGCTCCCATACATTATTTTTTTTGCGGTTTTTTATAGATAATGGTACGGAACCCTTCGTGCGCGAGTCCGACTCGCACTTGGCCGGTTATTATTATTAAATACTCGGACCTATTCTGAAGGTCACACTAACTAATAGGTAGGTACTTGACAACATTAACTCCGACAGCTTTTATGCTGTAGCTATAGATTCGATTTTCGAACTCCCTTGAAAAGGTTTAATTGAAACTAAACCGATTAAAATGTGAGTTCGAAAATGGAATCTACGGCAACCGTATAAGAGCTGAGGAGTTAAGCATGCCAATAAATAATAGGTGTGCCCTGTAGAATAGGTCTAACTATTTACATTCTAAATAATTTGGCCGATTCTCTAGGTTACACTACAGGATGTTCTGTTCATCCCATACAAATTAGAATTAGTAAACCCTTCGTAAAAAAGAGATGGCGTGAGGAGTAAGATTTGTACTTTAAACGCCATGGTTTCAGTTAACGTACTTCTAGGTGGCGCTAATCTTAGAATAAATCCTATATATCTTAGCGGCATCTCGTGGTATTTGCAATTTTTCGATGGTGCTGCACCAAGCGATAATGGCCTCGAACTAAAGAAGCTTCCGTAGCATCTCAGTTTACGCCGGTGTCATATTTTGTTCTGGGTGGTCTATCTGTATTAGTATAATATTATATTGCCTGTGATTCCGAAGGCGATACAAACTATACTAACTAAACTAATTAAAATCGTGTGTTTGAAAATGGAATCTGTGGCCACCGCGCAAGAGCTGTCGGATTTGAAGGTTGTCAGTTTAGTACCTTTAGTCCCTCTAGTTTAGTGGTTTTGACACCTCAAGAATAGCCCACATTATCTGTGGTTGGTTACACTCACTAAAATTACTTGACAATAAAGTCCGACAGCTCTTATGCGGTCGCCATAGATTCCATTTTCGAACTCTCTTTTGAATTATTCTAATTTACTGATGAACTAATTCAAAAGTGAGTTCGAAAATGGAATCTATGGCAACCGCGTAAGAGCGTCGGAGCTAATATTGTGGGCTATTCTTGAGGTGTCAAAACCACTAAACCAGAGGAACTAAAGGCACTAAACTGACAACCTTCAAATCCGACAGCTCTTGCGCGGTGGCCACAGATTCCATTTTCAAACACACGGTTCTAATTAGTTTAGTTAGTATAGTTCGTGTCGCCTTCGGAATAGCAGGCAGTCAAGTAATTTTAGTGAGTGTGCCCTAGAGAATAGGCCCCGTCCGATTAAAAGAAAACAAAATTAAACAAGTCTGCATGGCGCGATCTGTTGTATGGAGATTCAGTACTGTCATCGGCGTCGTGCTCAATACATGAAAAGCAAGAGTGCCAACCGAGGGCGATAGTTTGATGCCGCGACACAATTTTTCATAGAAATCTCAGTGCTTATAGAAAGAGCTTGTATCTAGATTAATTGTTCTTAAACAGTATTTAGTGCAGGGTGAGTTGTTAGATTAAAATATGTTTCTCGTAATTGAAAGGTTTGTCTTAAAATAAAAGGAAATTGCAGCTAATCATTAAATTCTAGGGCACATTCCATAAATTAATTAATAATGCTCATTTTTTTCTTAGAATAAAGTAGGTACCTACATATTGTAAATAATTTACCAACAAATTAGAAAATACGATGTGTTTTAGCAAAGTTAGTGAAGTATGGAGTATAAATATTTCTTTTCCTTAGACTTGTTACAAATAAAGAAAAGGTCTAACGAATCTTTGCTAATTTGCCTGCTTTCGGTTCCATAGTACCGAAATAAATCTCCCCAATAACAATATGTCTGATTAGTTACCTGAAGCTCTAACAGATGATAAACATTTGATATTTGTTTTGAGTAAATTGTCAGTACTTGTTAGACCCACATTCCCAAGCAATCCTGTAAAAGGACCATTGCAGCCCCCTAGACAAAGTGAAACGCTAACCGTTGCGAAACTAAACTTGTTATGTATGCGATTTGACATTTGGCTTCGCTAAGGTGACGTCACGTAGCGATTCCAAATGTCAAATCGCATACATAAAAAGTTATCGTTTCGTTTCGCTATCCTTAGCGTTTCATATTGTCTACACTGTAGACAATGTTAAATGAGAAGTTTTACCAGATGTAGCTACAGGCACAGGGCGCGTACTGCCACCTCCAACTCCAAACAAATTCGGATTAGCGCTAATTAATTGATCCGAGAAAATAATATGACCGTTTGAAACAACTCTTTTTCTCCATGGGCTGGGAAGGCTCGTGATTCTGAGTAGAAATGACGTAAAAGTTGCAGAAAGGGAGACTTGTTCTAATATGGTCATATTTTGGAGGAATCGCTCATCTGCACGATATCGGATTTGAATCGCAAAAAAGGTTGGAGTATGGTGTATTTTAAACAACTTATTTAACCGAATACCGGAAAAATAAATTATGAAATTATAGAAAGGCCCAGAAATAATACTTCTATAAGTTTTTTTCTTAAAAATGGAGCAAAACTTCAGGGTAGATCTTTTAGAAAGCAATAGTAGTAACCAGACGATTTTATGTAAAAATCATTATGGTCATTTCATTATACCTTAGCAATTAGTATTCCGATACCTTAGCAATTAGTATTCCGATTCCTTAGCAATTAGTATTCCGATTCCTTAGCAATTAGTATTTCGATACCTTAGCAATTAGTATTCCGATACCTTATCAATTAGTATTCCGATAATAAACGAACGACTCGAAGAATAATATTTTTAAATGTCTAATCCTACCTAAACCAAACATATGTAAGCTTTTCTATCTGCCTAGCTGCCATACTCAGAGCCGCTTAATGTTTCAGTAAAGATGACTTTTTAACGATTTAGTATATAAACTCAAATTATGAATCGGATTAATAGTACATTGAATGGCTCGTGAGTAACGGCGGTAAAGTATAAAATAAACAAAATAATAGTGGTAAAACTTCTCATTTAATTATTGGTAATCGAGTGACTTAGTACTTGATATTTTTATTATTTTGGACCTGGTCCTGGGGTCCTGGCAGTAGTTAAAATATAATAATTAATGGCTTCGCCGCACCTGCCCGTGCCAATAGAGTTGTGGTGGTTCGGAACAAAGTGAAAATATTTCGACGATTGCGTACAAAATGTTTGATTTCCATTTTGACATTATACGTAGGAATAAAGTATAAATAATTGTATGTAACTAACCGCTGTACTCAAAATTTGATTTATTAATCAAACCTATTCCATTCAAATTGAAATCGGTTTAATTGTTCATTGAATTACATTCAGTTTACATACACCGTTTAAACCATCATATTACTCTGGATACGGCGATAATTAATAATTATAAAAAAAACTTATACCCTAATGTTGATAGTATAGAAGTATCCTATGAATAACTATAATTATAATTATTCGTCTTAAAATATTACTACCATTTCAGTTGCACGTTTATTATCGAAGCTTTTGTATTTTGGTGACATACATGATTACTTCATGATAATTACTGTATTGGCGGTGGTCACAAATATTTTTATACATATTGATAGGTCAGGATTCAGCTGAATACACAATTACATTCAAGGTATGATACCGAGACCGACTGCAGACCGCAAACTGCAAACGCAGACTGCAAGCGACACTACTGGTTTCTATGCATCTCTATGAAATTGAGCCGAGCGCGGCGGCACTGCGCTCTGCTTTCGCTTAGCATTTTCTATGGCGGTGATGTTGCGGAGCCGCAGTGTCGCCTGCGGTTGTGGTCTGCGGTCTGTCTCGCAATCATACCTTTATGATTACTTATGTAAATTAAATAAATAATTTAGTAAAGGACACAC
The DNA here is from genome assembly GCA_963457715.1 of Argyresthia albistria. Classification (NCBI taxonomy): domain Eukaryota; kingdom Metazoa; phylum Arthropoda; class Insecta; order Lepidoptera; family Argyresthiidae; genus Argyresthia; species Argyresthia albistria. The sequence goes on along the minus strand of OY735254.1, from coordinate 6,174,358 downwards.
ATAGTATTTTAATACATATTTATATTTCTATTTAATAAGATGGTACATTTGTAGTCTGGTATGAGAAAGAAAAGAGATTATTTTGTATTGAATGTTATATTTTGTTTCGTACATAAGTTAAATAAGTCAATTAATTCTATATTTAGTTACTACGATATTTGTGAAGTTACCTTAACCATGTCAAGTTGTGATGGGTTCCATAACTCTAAATTATATTTTATTTCTAGGGTTTCCTACTTTTAAAAGAAAAATATACCTGGCAAGTGCAAGCCGAGTTCGGTCAACGCAATCAAAAACATATGACCGTAACTGACCGTTTATGCTGAATTTTTTTTGGATCACATCAGATAGTAAGTATTGGTGTCGCAGGCTATGCTGATGTGAACGAGAACGAAAACGAGACGTAATTGACAGCAGAATTTTGAAATCTATGTTCTATTTTGTAGCGACAGCAAACTCTACAGAAAATTTAAAACCGTAATAAAATAAAAATAAATAATGTGAATGTGTTGTCTTCTATACTGACCATAATAAGGCATCTTTAGGAAAAGACTTCATCAAAGGACAATGGGTAGAAGTGTACCCACCCTTGTAGCAACAAGTGAAATTAGAAAGATCTTTTGAAATACATCATTTTATTGCATGGCGGTAACTTGTTAACGTATGGGAGAAAAAAGTTATCATCAAATGAAATGTCCATCCTAGTCTGTGTAAACCGCAAACGATTGTGTGGGTTAAGCAACAGCCCAGAGCGTTATGGAACGCTATTTTCCATTATAGGTTTTGAATTTTATTACCATGGCATGAGGTTCAAAATCGCGAAGCTTCAAAAGTATGGTGGGATGTGGAGAGGGCAACATCTATCGGAGACGGTAGCTGGATGGGTGACCGTTTCTACGGCGCATTTTTTTCAGGCTCTTCCATGTTTCAGACTATAGGTTAATAATAGGTAAAGAGCCACCCGTCCCGATAAGAAGCGTTCCTCCTTGCGCGGAGAGAGGGGAAAGTTATGATCAAGATTGGTATTCTTTATAATATATGGACTTGTATGGACATTGATCACATTTAATTTGATGATAACTTTTTTCTCCCACCATAAGTTACGAAGTTAACGCCATACAATAAAATTATGTATTTTGACAGACCTTTCTAATGGTAGGTCACTAGGTGCTACACAAAATTACGCATTGTTCTTTCCACTTATTATGCGTGAATTACTTTTTTTACTTAATCAAACTGAATTGTCTCAGAAAGCCTACTTACTATTTACGACATTTTGTCAGAGAACATTTTGTTGTTTGTAATTAAATTCTTGATCGATGGGCATATTATGTTTTATAGATGTACACGTATTTTTTGCTGTAATCTATTTATAATTCATTTATTCGTTCATCAATCATATTATTTGCATTCAGTACATTGTGCGAAAGCATTAACATCGACATAGGTTGCGATGCCTATACTGACACAAGGGACTCAAAAAAAAATTGGTTGCCTGTAAAGTCGGTATACGGGCGAAAGTTTTACGTGACAACGACTTTGAGTGGTAAAATAATTTTAATGTGAATATTCATTCGTATAGTAGGAAGAAGGATGAAATAATAGTAACAATGTGCCTTTCACTTTTTATGTCTGTCTCTCTCGCTCTTAGGCGGGCTAACCATGCCCGAGTGGAAGGGACGCGTGCCTCTCACTCGCTCTCATTGTGAGCGCATAACGTGAGCGGAGCGTAACGCAGTTTCTTGAAGTGTCACCCGGCAAACCAATTTATAAGACGTTGTCACGTCAAAACCTTTAGAGTACTTTCATTTGACCCAGAATCATCAAAAACCGAATAAAATTACCTTCACAAAAAATACGCAATCTGTGCGAAACCCGCGGTGCGCGTGCCCGGTTCGCACTTGGCCGGTTTTTGCTTCAAGAATTCCTGTGTAACATACACTATTGTGAACCAAGGGCTGAGCAATTAGTCTGAATGAGGTATATTATACTTACTTAATATAAACTTAAGCAATATCCGAGTTGTAGGTGTACTTATCATAGTTCGCTGATGAATCTGTAGATGGGAATTCACACCATTCGCCTTAAACGTATTACAGGCATGGCAATCAGGTACATTTAGCTTCCATTTTGCCTCATTAGCTATTTTCCATCTCAAGATAAATTTTCTGATTATGTATCTGTATTAGATTTATTAATTCAAAATTTCAAATAAACCTATTTTAATCACGGTCCAAATGCTCATCAGCTTAGTTATTGTTTTTCGTCATTGAACAAATAAGAATGGTATACTTACTTAAGAAAGTTTAAGGTGTCTAGAGAATAAGTGACTGTTATTATGAGAAACAACACTATCAGTGCCTCTCCACACTTGCGCGCGACTCGCGAACATCATACATCGACACCTGTGATCCATGAGGGGTATACAGGGTGTAATAGTCAAGTGTGTCCAGGCGATGAGTATCCAGTATGCATTACAGATATCAAAGAACTATAAACTGATATTGAAAGTACGTTACCTACCTAATGAGTAAAGCAACATCAATAACTTGTTAAAAATAAAACAAGAAATATCCAAAATGTTGACATTAAACACTCCCATGCATTCAGTACGAGATTAGTAGAAAGGTATTACTCGTAGTTTTCTTAGTATAAAAGGTTATTTTATAAGCTTAGTACTCATATTTAACCCCTTCACTCTCAGAAGCACACCGCTTGAACGACCGAACAATAGGCGAACTATTGTTATATAAGATGTGTCGGCGAACCAGTTAAGGAAACTAATTAACCTAACAAAGTAATAAAACTATCTTTTAATTAAATAATATTGACATTATTCCGCAAATGTTAAGAAAAGTTCATTTAGAAGCTGTAGATAGGCCGGTTAGGTTAGTGAGTAATCTTAAATGTTAGATTGCCAAAGCCCAGTAGCAGCGTAGTGCGCATCGACAGTAACAGTTTTGTACTGTCGTCCAGAGAGCGACTGCTATGCGAAGTACTCTGTGTACCCGGCGCGAAGCTCTGCGTTTGTATAGCACTGTTTTGCCGTTATTCGCAACGAGATTCGCGCGAGAATGTGGAGAGGCCTTTTAGAGATTAGATCTTAGTGAAAATCATGTGCAAATAATGTGCCTATGACATACTGCATTTTGCCTATTGACGTCGAGGACATGTTGAGGAACTCTAAAACATGACAGATGATTATTCATACAAAAGCCTGTTTTCACATCATCATTGCGTATTCAAAAATAAATATGTAGTTACAGTCCAGAAGGCGAGACCTGAGAATGAGAAAATGCTTTTGTGAGAGTTCTTCCATTCATATAATACTTTGGTGAAGCCCATGTTTCTCAGTGTTGTGTACACTTGTCAAGCATCGGCCGGCCCTGTGCTCGTATCACCATCAGCCTGTCAGGGAACCCACTGTTGAGCGCATGCTGAATCTATTGTGTGCTCGCACAGTAATCGCATTCTCAGGTCTCGCGGTATCGCCTGTATAATATTAAGTAATAATGTTCTAGTCGTAGGTATATGTGTAATAATAAATATACTCAACCGGAAATTCTGTTTCATTTATGATTCCGGCTCAGTCTTCTCATCACAGCATCATCCCTCACTTGCCAACCGGCATATACTACGCGTAAATGAATTAACGCAAAATGAGAAACTACTTTGTTATGGGCATCATTCTGAGCAACTCATTATGAAACCGATTTGATCAGACCAACTTGTTTTTTCACTTCCCAGTACATTTTGGCCTGAGTGCATCAGCTGATCTGTATGGAGAAGTGAAAAATAAAGTTGCTTTGATCAAATCGGTTTATAATGAAAGTTGTTCAGAATGATGTCCCTAACAAAGTAGTTTCTCATTTTGCGTTAATTAATTTACAACACCTTTTATAGACCAGCAGTAGCTGCTCGCATTACTTGGGTACTAGGACCCGATAATTGAGGAAAAGTTACAGTAACCGACGACGTAGTCCTGCCTCAGTCATTTAATAATAGTAGATTGTTACACAAGGGGCGTAAGAGAGCTATTTCGGAACAAGATACAATTTGGCGCTCGTGCGAGCGAAGGGCGCTAACGGATCGAGTGTCCCCGAGATATTTCGACAAAACCCGGCAAAATCCTCAAATTTAAGTATTTGTGGTATAGGTAAGTAATTAGTTCTTGCTGGTTCGTACATTGTAGCAGTAGTAGTAAAATTATTCGGTGTTGTAAGTAGTTACCTATAGTAGTACAAAATGCCTCGGGAAATAATGGTTTGATCACTCACTTCCTTGATCTAGATATTTGTCCTCTTAAAAAGTAGATCGATCGATTATCAAAATGTAGATATAGCTGTCATCATATCCGTGATCGAGAACAACGTGCGGCGGAAACCTTAATTCCTGCATAGCCGCAACGATGAGCAGATGAAACGGTTTTTGTGCATCACATGAAAATGAAATATAATATTTTCACTTCTCATGCTCGTAAAGTTCGTCTTTATGTCGGGTATAGCCAGCATAAAATATTTTTTTATGTTCTAGAGCATAAAGTAAAATCTTCGTCTAAATCTCAGACTCTGACAAAGGTCGTCAGGTAAACAGCCACATACACCTATGCACGTAGTAACTATTTAGTAATCTGTGCCTATGCTAAGTGCCACTGTCGGCGGCCAGAGCCGGCTGCGGAGGCACGTCCAAAAAAAAAGTTAAATGGCGGGAATCCTTATTTTTTCTCGGTATTTTCAATTTGCAATTATTTCATAATATTTACTTTTTTTGCAATATTTCTGTTTAATTTCTTCACAATCAAAGTGAACAGCAGAGTGTATAACTCGTACATAAAACCCATTTTACCCGCGACATGACTATCCACCCTCGCCTGCGGCTCGGGTGGATATGTACGTCTCGGGTAATATGGTGCGTTTTATGCCCTTGTTGTACAATCTACTATTTATAACACCAGCAGAGTTACCTTATGTAGATACGTAAACCGGCTGTTTGGAGTATGGAGCGACAACACATTTTGGGGAGTTAAGGACATCAGTCTGAACTACTTTCACTATCAAACCGATTTGATCAGAGTAACTTTATTTTTCACTTCTCTATACAAATCATCTGATGACCGCTCGGCCAAAAATGTATTGAAAGAGATGTAAAAAAAATGTTGCTCTGATCAAATCGCTTTCATAGTGAAAGATGTTCAGAATGATGTCCTCTACTCCCCAAAAATGTTTTTCACTCCATACTTGTTGTCTATAACATTATTTTGTGCATCTCACTGGAATTAAATAATCTGACAAGATCTAAGAGACACGAATCTGGACAGAGAATGTGGTCGTTTATGTCATGCTATATGTTTCAGATAAGTACTTCAATTTCAGGTATAAAATGTAACAAAAGGACAATGCAAATCTGAAGAGTAATGGATTTTTGATTTACTTGTTTTTTAAGTGCGCAAGCGACTCTCGATCCTGTACCTATACATATACTCCGTAAAAAACCCTAGCTCCACAAACGACGCGTGCATTCCGTCGAAATTGGCGAAATATTCGCCCAAACGATATCCAGCCGCCGCCAGCCGGTACATATTTCTGGATTATTTATAGAAAGCCGTCGCGTGGTGGTGCGTCCGCGTTGCCTGTGCAGTGTCCGGCACGCGCGGCCCGACGCCGGCAGTGGAGCCCCCCGACCGCGAGATGGAGCCCCCGCGCTTCGCCAGCGGAGCCCTAGCGACCTGGCGCGCGGCTCCCGGGAGCCAGGCTACCATCACATTTCAACCGCCCAGCGGCTCTCCGCCCTTCCAATACCAATGGTAAGCCCATGATTCTATTTTCAAATTTCCCCCCACATGTGTTCAATCTTTTGTTTTGACGAGTGTGACCTATTTTCTTCCGATCAAACGTTTATTGCCTGCCATTATCTTTCTGAAAATGTGTGTATGGCGTCGTGTTGCTGGCATCCTTCTGGCATCACCTTCAGAGATGTAATACAACACTTGGCTTGGTTTTACAAGTGCGTCTTTACTGTGGGATGTTTTCTTCACGTCACTTTTTCATAAATTTAGTTTTCGGTAATCTTCCGGGGACATGTATGATTCCATTGCATTCAGGTAGGTAGATTAAAGATAGGTCCGGGGTAATGCTGAAAGCATGTAAAATTATCATGACTGTATAAGAGATTCACCTCTAGCTTGTCGTTAATAGGTGTGAGTATGGATTGACGGTTGCTGAAATTCCGGGCGCGAGTAGCGTCTGGGGCGCCGGCTTGCGTTGTTTGTTTTCTGTTGTTTTGGTGTATAAATACAGCAAGGAAAAGGTCGCACCAAGCCATCGGATACAATACTGGCGTTACAGTCTGGCGTGGCTTTGAAATGCGACTCCATCTGGACGGGTGGATAAATGTTGAACACAGCTATACAACACCTATTGTCATTGTTTTCTGAAATCTCTGACAGCTGTATAATATGATGTTGTTTTGGAAGCCAGTTTAACTTCTGAAGATTGATAATGGATTGTAAAGACTCATTTCAGGTGAATATTATTTTAGAATTGCAAATTGCAGAACCCGGAAGGGTCTCCCACTCGTTTACATAATTATGTGGCTATAGGCAAGGCTGTAATGCGAGCTGAAGGAACAAGCCAAAATCCATGTAAATCTAAAGCAAAATAATAGAGTAGCCAAGTGTTAAAAAGGAGAAATAATGAAAGACGCTGGCGCTGGTGTATATGCACTTGACATTGTAAAAAGTGTCATTGACATTTTAAAATAACGGTTGGCATTGACTTATTGAAGCAAATCTAGTAGTGTTCGCCCAAATCGTATATTGGTGTAAAAAAACACGAGGTTCGTGAACTCCTACGACTATGTCTCGCTTTAGCCACTTCGCTTTTATTTGGCGAGAATATGCATTGACAAAATCGTTTTTACACAGCGCCATCTTGCGGCTTGCTAGCAAACTCGTGATCTATAGATCCTAGTGCGCCATCTACAGAATCAATGTTGATCTACGTGCTTTGCTTTCGAACTAGAAACTGTCTGAAAAGCCCGCGTCCGAAATGCGGCGATGACACTGATACATTGACATTCGTTCTGCTTCGGCGTGCCCCAATTTCGGAAGGGTAGCGAACTTTTAATGTGAATCATATACAAGTAGTAAATATACTATTAACTAATAAAAACAAGTGGCTCTGTGAGCTGTAGACCTCGCGAGTATGTCGGTGGGAAAGCTGAACTGCTAACACACATAAAAAAAAACCCAAATAATTTTCTTTCAATAACACATACAAACTTATGAATGTACCTGGTTACGTACATGCAGTATGAAAGTAGCCGCACCAATAACTTTGTAAACTACATTTCGCGATCTTTTAGACAACCTATTGACTTTTTACTAAAATTATATAATCTGTTTCACTCTCATAGTCTTTACAAATCCAACGACACCTCATTTGTTAATATCCATCGAGCCGTTTGGGTTGTAGCGATTTTTTTACATTTTAAAACCCCATATCTCCGCCATTTTGAAAAAAATCAAAAAACTGGCTCGAGTAAAAAATTCTATTTATTTTTTCAACCTGCTCACAAAATTTCACGAGAATCGGTTCTTAAATGCGACCTGTAGAGGAGAACAACCGGACATACAAAAGCATTTTTGCCCAAACCTGAAACGGAGACGCTTCGCTCGCTCATCTGTTTCACTCTCATGGTCTTTACGAATCCAACGACACCTCATTTGTTAATATCCATCGAGCCTTTTGGGTTGTAGCGATTTTTTTACATTTTAAAACCCCATATCTCCGCCATTTTGAAAAAAATCAAAAAACTGGCTCGAGTAAAAAATTCTATTTATTTTTCCAACCTGCTCACAAAATTTCACGAGAATCGGTTCATAAATGCGACCTGTAGAGGAGAACAACCGGACATACGAAAGCATTTTTGCCCAAACCTGAAACGGAGACGCTTCGCTCGCTTCGCTCGCTCGGTCAACTATAATTACCGTCCACCATATTACAACCAAACATCAAATTTTGTACCTATAGTTTGGTTTAGCTTAGATTGATATCATGAACATGATAGATCAGTCTTTCAAGCCAGAAATAGAGTAATTAATTACGGATTAAATTTGACGATTTCCCCTCTTTTCCCTGGATAGAAGCGTACTTACATGAGATATATTTTTTGGATCCTAGCTCTCTTGTGATACCTATTTCATTCTAATTTTCTTTAACTTCGTAATTTCTAAGTTTTGCTTTCTGCTAAATGTTTTTACTTCATTTTCATTAAATCTTTGATTCTTTCCAGAGTGTTCTTAATTGATGTCATGTTTTTTAGTGTTCCGATCCTTAAAAGGAAAAAAAGGAACCTTTATAAGATCACTTTGTTGTCCGTCTGTCTGTCTGTCTGTCCGTCTGTCACGACCCCTTTTCTCAGGAACGCGTGGAGGTATCATGTTGAAATTAATATCGATTACTCAGGTCTATGGTCCCTTGGAGCTGTGAAAAAATTAAATTTCTAGGTCCATGCAATCAAAAGATACCGCGATATTATGTCATAATTTTGCTGAATTTGTATGAACTCGCGTGGAACTAGCAAGAGAATCAAAACCTATAGGGTACTTCCGGTTGGCCTAGGGTCATGAAATTTGGAATGATGGAAGGTCTTATAGCACAAGTAAAGGGAAAAATCCGAAAACTGTAAATTTCTGTCTGTCTGTCTCACCGTCTGTTAAGACTTTCTCATAAACGCATAGAGGTATAAAGTTGAAATTAATATCGATTACTCAAGTCTGTGATATCTTAAAGTTGTGAATAAATTAAACTTATAGGTCAACGCAATCAAAAGATACCGCATATGTCTCAATTTTGCTGTAATTGCTTGATATTCACAAGGGAATCAAAACCTAGAGGGTACTTCCCGTTGACCTAGAATCATGAAATTTGACACGAAGCAAGTACAGGGAAAAATCTGAAACTGAAAATTACTGTCTTTCTAAAAAAATATTCATTTTGGTTTACATGGATGACATCACACTTTAGTTTTTTATGTGGAAACCTAATTACATGTGTTACGCTCTCCTAGTGTGATCGGAACCCTTGGTGCGCGAGTCCTACTCGCACTTGGCCGGTTATTTCTCGACGGATTGCTTTTTACGTAGGAGGAAATCCCTCCTCGTTCCCCCTACGTAAAATAACTGTTGTCGGGAAATAGTTTTCAGAGTTCGCGTATTTTTCACGTATGCGAAGTGAGAATGAGTATCAGATATCGGTCAAAACTAACTTAATACACAGACAACCCCTTTATAATAGACCATTGATACTTAATAACAAGTCAATTAATTCTAACTTTCGCCAATGCCGCGTGTTTTATAATTTTCTCTGTATTTGGTGGTTCTCTTTCGAGAACCTGGATATGTAAGTATTGATTTGTTTCTCGTTGGCACCACCCGGGAAGGACGTGAAGGGCTGTAGGTTCCAAGTATTTCCTTCGGACGTGAGAGACTGCCTCACCATAATAACAAGTCCATAAATCGGTCGGCGATATACATCTATGAGGTAGAGTAGGTTATATTTCCGTTACTGAAACGTCTTCCGTCTCGACATCAAAACGCTGAACTCCCAAGTCGACAACCGGGAACAAAACACATTCATATACTGACTTCTACACCGTGTATCTATTATAGGATAGGCGGCGTTTTCTTTTCGCTCAAAGATTTATCTAACGAGGCAGGGGAACACTTTTTAAACTTTTGTAAAAATATCGCGGTAAGTATTGGAATTCCTTTATTATGCCGTAGATTGTTAGTTCCTCTGTTATTTTCGTAAATTTATTTACTGCACTCATCACATAATACAGATAGCTTATGACAGAAAAAACATATACAAAGGCGAGCTTATCTCTAATGAGAGATTTCTTCCAGCAAACCATGTTGGATAGGCGAGCTAGTCGCGAGTAACCTGTGGGTGCAGCAAATGGATTAATGGGATTGACGAATCCCCCAATCAAAAATGCAAAATCGGAGGAACAAACTAGAGAGATCAGTTACTATACCCCTGATAAGTATACGTTGAACCCGATGCATTATTTCTAATCGAAGCAGTCGAAGCACTGTAATAGTGAACTGCTAGCCCTCCAATATTGCTGCACCGCGCCGCCGCCGGCGCCCGCCCTATAACACATCTCTTCGCGCCCAACCAAGTCGAAAGCAAACCGGGCGCTAGCGTCGCTCATACGAAAATACTCATGCGCCGGTCAGTACGCGTCAGGGCGTCGCGAACTCCAAACGAAACCGAAATGAGCAGCCATGGGCAGCAACTGTTGTAAGGGGGACGCTGCCGGCGGCCGGGCTATCCGGTCCACCTCCTCCATATACTCAAGGTATACTCAATGGCTGGCTCTATCAATCGCGTTGGAGCTCCGCGGAGCCCCCTGGGTGCTGCGCCCGTGTTGCCCCGCTCAGTACGTAGGACCAGTGCAGTGTTGTGCTAGTGGTAGTTGTGCCAAATTCAGTGGGCTAGTTACTAGATAGTTGTGGTTAACCGATCATTTCATTCATGTTGCGTAAGAGCCGAATTGTTCGGTATTTTTGTGGTTTGTTAGGTCTTGATTTGCTTGGATTGCGAATTTTGCATATTCTACTTGCTTTTGGGCTAAACGTGAAAATGCACTGACGGGACAGCCACCCGACTTGGGAATTACGGGCTGTTTTTTTGTCCTGCTGTGTGATTACAAGTAAATATATTCCGCACAGAGTTCTAGATAAAGAGGCTAACCTAATTAGGTAAAAGATACTTCACTATACTCGTAATGTACCATATTGTTTTGCTTTTGCTGCTCCGTTATAAGAGTAGGCTCACTCATTTGCAGTGATGATAAAGACCTCCTCAAGAGAGTCAAGACAATGAAGTGACCAAACTACGGTCTTCCTATTCTTATTGGATATTTTATTAGAGCCTTTTTTCGCTAAGGAACCTTCACAGTCTGTTTGATTGAACTATATACTTACAAGTTTAATTCTCGAAGATATCGCTTTCAGCTATTAATACGCCGAGCGCCATTTAGTACATTATCTTTTCATTAAATTAATATCGAGTATTCTACAACAATGCGGAAATAGCTGTTAAACGTCCGTAGACCCTATTCTGAGAAGTGTTCTGTTGTAATGAAGGAGGAAACCATCGATACATTTATGTAACACTTCCATTATTATTATTACTCGTACATTTCATTGTTTTTATTAAAAACTGATTATATTTTGAAAAAATGTAGTTCTTGCGAAGCACATGGAAAGCTGGGTAAAACTCTGGTCATTCCCTTTATCTAGCTTCTGAACCAGTCATAAACCACCCAGCTGCAATAATTGTGCATGGCACTATCGAATCAACGTTTTATGCCGTAAGTCACTATCATTAGCTCACCTTCACATGCAGAGTAAGAATAGGTATGAGCTAAGATACTTGGATATCGCAATGCATATTTGTTTGGACTCTGTTTCAGCAAAACAATTAGTAGTTGGATTACGATACCATCGATTAATCCTCTCCTTTCCTATTGTTCCACTGCAAGGAATGTTAAGTGCAAGTATAACACAAGTCTTACATGATATTGATATACTTTGAGATTATTTCCACATGACTCTTGGATGATATTGTTTTGTTTCTGGTTTTTTTCTAGAAACGTTTGTTACCTACCTATATTACGTGAGTTCTCTGAGCCTTGGCATTCGCCTGTGTGTACGTTATTATACGAGTTGTAGTGAAGAATTTTAGGTATTTCAATATTATCATCGCATCAATCGATAGCAATATGGAAACGATTACTCAGCCATGTAACGTTGTATTTAAATACGTGTTAGTTTAACTCACATAGTTAAATGTTGTTTTGGCCTCTCTATATTTCTCCGTCAGTGTTAACCTTGTTTCTCCATTTCGTTTTTTTTCACGAAAATAGGTCACATCTGAAGGATTTATTTCGGATACCTACTGTATATTTTTTATGAATTTGCGTTTAGAATAGTTTGTAATATTTTGCTGATGCTGCGTTATTTTGATTCCTGTGCCCCTAAAACGATGAATAAAATAAGTCCTACAAGATTTTTATTATTTAGTTACGTTACGTACGACTGATTACTAATGGAAACACAAATACACAAGCTTTAATTTGAAATAAATTTGAATTTGAAATTCCCAAACGCCAGATATTTGAGGTAAATCATGAAGTAAAGTCGTCCGATATTTGACAGCTGTAAACAAAATGATGTCTATAATATAAATCCGTGGTCTATACTCGTCCAACGATCTTTTGGCGTGTGAGTGACGTTTACAGGGGGCGTCACTTCCACGCAAGCTCATGCAATGGTCCTGTCAAAAATCGTTAGTTTCACCTGTCACCGCACGCCAAAAGATCATTGGACAGCTGTACAGAATGTTTGTTTACTTCAATTTGACGTTTTACTAAACAGAACGCGATTGCTGCTGAAGCTGTCATGTAAAGAGACTGCCATTTTTTAAATGTAAAGAAAAAATTCGAGATAGTATGTCGAGACTTCGAGAGATACAGCTACGAGCTACTGAATTTCTCTGCCCAGTGCCGGGTATCTTATATAGTTGTCAAGCCTGAAGAGTTACAAACATATTATCGAATAAGAAATGGTGTATGCATAAAATTAAAATGCATGTATTATTAATATTATTATATATTGTACCCATGAAGACTCAGACTGAAGACGATTTTCCTTTCCTTGACACATTTCGTCAAACATATTTTATTCCTGTAGCTGATCAGTGTGCACTTTTTTAGGGTTCCGTACCCGAAGGGTGCCAAACGGGACCCTATTACTGAGACTTCGCTGTCCGTCTGTCCTTCCGTCCGTCCGTCCGTCCGTCCGTCTGTCACCAGGCTGTATCTCATGAACCGTGGTAGCTAGACAGTTGAAATTTTCACAGATGATGTATTTCTGTTGCCGCTATAACAACAAATACTAAAAATCAAAAGAAATTTAATATTAAGGGGGGCTCCCATACAACAAACGTGATTTTTTTGCTCATTTTTGCTCGATATTGATAATGGTAGCAGGTAGACGCTTAAAATGTTCACAATATATTGAGTATATTATTTACTTAAAAAATAAATAATTAAATTAAAATTAAATTAATATTTAGGGGGGGCTCCCATACATTTTTTTTGCGGTTTTTTATAGATAATGGCACGGAACCCTTCGTGCGCGAGTCCGACTCGCACTTGGCCGGTTATTATTTGGTGAAGAGATCTGTCAACTGTCTATGGCACTTATATTTTGCCATATTTTTCGGACTACTCACTTGATCATAGCTTCTTACACAATCTTAAGTAGTTTCAAGAACATTCCAAGCCATGAATGGGAGTAATAAATAAAATAACTAGATCGGACAGTCTGCTGTAATATTTATATAATAAAAACATCGTTACGCGTCTATAGTAGTTTGGCGTCTCGCCAGGGCTTCTAGTGAAACTCGCGCGAGAATGAATCAGGGTCAGACTGCAGCGTCCCTTGCACTTTGTACATCTGGGCCCTGTCAAACCGTCAAAACCTCAAGGCAGATGGCATTGGGGTCTTTTTAAATATTTTGTCGTTTTTAAGCGGCCCTGAAAAAATGTCTGTTTACTTGTAAGTATACCTAATACTACTGGGGCAAACTAGTACTTCTAGTACTGGCTAATGGTTCACCAGGATCCCCTAGCCTGATCCCTTAGGGCTAGGGGATCCTGGTGTGCTCAGGAGTTTATAAGAATCCCCTGGACGCTTGAGCGTTCCCTTTTTCATTTTAAGCTACGGAATTCTAAAAACTACAGCCGAATTGTGAACCCGCTCCGTTTTTGAAGTCGGTTAAAACTCAACCAGTTATTCCGCTCTGTTACGAATCGAATTCCGGAGATTCACCCGGAAGCTGAAAACTATATCTATCTTACCAATCTTACTTTTCATGCTCAAAATTACATGCATTTAGAAAGCTGATATCATATAATAATATAATCCATGTACATAAGTATTGTAAAGGTAGGTACAAAGATGAAATGCAAGGTGTAGGTGGCCGAATAACTAGATATTAATTGGCTTTTTGTTGCTTGGTGAACTGTTTAAGATGGCGTTGCGTTTCTTAAAGAACGAGAGCAGTGCTCCTTCCTACATCAAAATAAAAATAAATAACGTAGCTGGAAAAGTACCCAGTAGTAGGGGGGGGGCAAAGCAAGGTCAAATCATTCTGTTCGATTATTCTTTCATCTATCGGCTAGACGTGGGCGGAGCCGCGGGCAAAAGCTAGTATGTAATATTTATGGTTTACATGGATGACATCATACTTTTATTTTTTTATGTATAAACGGTTATTTGTAAAGAAAAGGTTATTTCTTTACGAATCCCTTTGTGCAATACCCCGGGTAGGGTACATCACTTTATCGCAGGATTGCTCGTTGTAAGCTGTTGTTGTTGTTTTCAGGGAATTACCATAAATTCACTCAGACAAAATATGTTACCCTGAATATGCAATTACTCAAGTGTGTTAAAGTAAATGTCGGATGTATAGTGTTGCGAAATCAAAACAAAACCTATAAAATTAATATTTATCAATAAAAACTGAAATGGGAAAAGGCGTGACGCTATTTTATTATCATTATTATTAAAAACTAACATAACTTTATCTGTGGATATCGTAAGTTTAGCTGACTAAAACCTATAACTCAGGTTGAGCTCTTTTAAAATTACACGTAACTCGTATGAAACATATCTACTTCACTTTACCCAGTAATACTGAATCGTTCAAAACACACAATCCAGTCGAAATATAATAGTTTCTTGTTATTCGGGGCGTGGCGCAAGGTTGCGTCATGTGAGAGTTATTGGGCGTACCATCTGTGTTCCACGTTTATGAGCATGCATCGAATCTGTCGTAAGTTAGATGCACCGGGGAATGAGCAGCACCTATTTTTGGCGTGGTCTGAAAATTGCTCTACAAAACAAACTGCCTATTGTAATAGCATAGACAGATTAGACATTATAGTAAAAGTCAATCAAAATCTCTTTGTTTCTGGAGATGATAACATAAAATATACATATTTTTTTCTCAAATAGCATTTCAAAAGCTCTAGTGGTAAGATTACTTTGTGGTAGAGAATTAGTTAACCCTCGAAAAAATGGCTGACTTTTTCGGATATAACCGGATATAATCAGGGTGCAACTATGTAATCTGTAATTATTTCTCAGGTTAACAGCTATCGGTAATTTTGGTAAAAAGACACAGACCATAATAGTCAATGGAATTCGTACCAAGCTAGTACTGGTGCTTTACATCAAATAAGGTAGTTCTGCTTTTTTATGAGTTGGTAGTGATGAAATGGGTCATGACAAATCCAAGTTTTCCACCTCGCAGGCCCCCTGAGTTCTCTTCAGCTTGTTTTGTAGGAAATTCAGTCTTGTTGCTATCAGAAGACTATTATTAAGTTAAGAGACTGCAGTTAAAGCCACCTGAAAAAATTCTTCCACATAGTATTCCCGAATAACTGATCGTCCAAACAATTGATTCTAGTAGTCTCGTACAACTATGATGTCTCACTTACCCCCGGTTTCCTGGGCGCAGATTCAGTTAACAGGTTGGTTAAATCAGTTTTAGCCAATCACATCTCGCTGTTTTGAATAATAGAGGCCCGTGATTGGCTGAGGCGTATTTAACCAACCTGTTAACTTAATCAGCGCTCCTGGAAACTAGAACGACGGTGAAAACTCTGTGACAGGTATATTAGTATCTATCGACGGTATCTAGGTACATCAATGGATTTGGGAGATGTCCCCGCAATGCAAATAAAGGGTGTTTTAGCTCCGTGAATACCCCCTGCAAATTAAGGGCTGCATGCCTCCCTTCAGGCTGTCAGGTCGCACACAGATGCAGCGGGTGCCAATGCGTATCAATATCAACAAGTGAGGCGTGCTGGTCGTGGTCAGGGCGTCCCCGGATGCCGGAGTGTGAGTCTATCTTGTCAGCGCCGGATTTCCGCTAAAGGTATACAGGGCCGCGGCCTTGGGGCCCAGCCTGCCTAGGGCCCCTAGTCGCGGAACCTTCACGAATGCTCAAAAGTCTGGCTTGCCTTATCAAAAAACTGTAAGGACGGTTTTCGATCCTTTGCACGGAAGAAATCTATCGCTTGAGGAATAACGTAACCATAATTATACACCTTTGCAGCGATCTCTTGGCCTGCGGTGACAGGTGAAAGTAACGCCTTTTGACAGGTTCGTTGCATTAAGTTGCGTAGAACTGGCGCCCTCCTGTAAACGTCAGTCACTCGCCAAAAGATCTTTGTAAAGCTATACACATTAAAGATACATTAAAAAAAATAAGTCTATAAAAATAATATGTCTTCTGTATCATTGCATTTTATTTGCAAAATTTTCTAAATAAATGCTTTTGAGTTGGAAGAGGGGGCTCCAAATGCCAAGTGCCATTAGGGGTCCTGGGTCTCTAAGTCCGGGCCTGTGTTCTGTAATGCAATTCTCCTCCACTGTAATTGGATTTATGGAGCGTAATATTTACAAGAGCAAGATGTATTTACCGATGGAGACTTTTGTGATGGACAAGACTAAATTGTGTCCTGGGCAAGCCTTAAGATTTAAGATATTATACAGTTAGCGCTCATGTATTTTGACAAGTCACAAAAAGTTATCTTGTTTCAACGAGATTTAAATGTCAATGCATCTCAATAAAACATTTTTATTCCTTTGTTTTACTCAATTTATCTGCGACGGACGACTTTTGTGACTGAGATGGAATCTGTTTGTTTAATTTGTGGTTAATCTAACAAAACACGTGGAAACCTACGCTCAAACCAGTAATTTCCGAACTCATCAACAATATCTCGTGAAGTGTATTTTGGAAAATTTCATTTAATGTTCATTTAGTTACTTGGTCTTACGGCCGCACTCAGAGAGATTTAATCAACCATTAAGTCAGTTCCAAAATTGAATTTACATACAAAATCCTTTACTTAGTAATCCTTAATGAATCATTAAATGACTCTGGGTACGGCTGTCAGTCCAAAAAATGCTCAACTAAGTTCAAAAAAGGTGTGTAATAACAGCCCTCAGCGAGAACACGCAAAAAGTTGCTCGATGTTTCATTGTGTCAATGAGCAGGTGCTCAGAAACTATTGTAATTTAATGCAAAAACCGCATCGGCCAGGAGTTGTGCAGGAAAATGGCATTGGACATACTCACACACACAAACAACCTCTAACCCCAAATGCATAACACCTCCGTTCCGTTCTTCATAGCTACAAATTAAGGATAATAACTTTAGCATTAATAAAAGCACCCCGCATAAAACCATTCTTCCAGTTTTATCACCGGTCTCATTGGTGGGTGAAATTAAAACGTCCCATCACAACAAATCTAATAAGCCTAAACTCGATGAGTTTACTAGTAAGCATCTAGGTTCCAGCTCCCACCTTCGAACTCCATCATCAGACCAGCTCGATGGTACCATAAGAACCAGCTGCAGCTCCAAGAAATCTAGTTTTGAATAAAAAAACAACATTCAAATCGCTTCACCCGTTTACGCTCCGCGTGCTGAGCTGAGAGTCAGACAGCCACACAGACAGACACAGACAGAGTGACTCACACGTTAAAAACTTAATATTTGAGAACCGGGCTTTGCTTGTCTGTTGGTGGCACAAACACAATAAAATATTATATTTCGTATTCATCGCTCTGTTTGGAAACAGCTGCAAACGAGAAGCAAACAGGCAATTTGTTTACAGGCATCTTCATAGTTCAAGTATATATTTTTTGCCCATATAACTTTACCCCTCCCCTTCTTGCCCCTGCATCACAAATCCAGGTGGCTCTACTTCTTAAATCCATCCTTTGGACCTACACATCAATCCTGCCAAAGGACATCTTTTGTTCACGAAACGCTGTATATTGCGACTTCTAGGGCCGTAGCACACACTCATCCATCAATTTTACAGCATTGACGGTCGTAGCGTTCGATTGCGTTTACCTAGAAGTTTGATTTTTTCACAGTTCTATGCGACCACAGACTTGAGCAATTGATATAAATTTCAGCTTGATACGTCCACGCGTTCTCGATATAAAGGTCGTGACACACGGACAGACAGACGGACGGACGGACAAAGTGATTCTTTTTTTCCTTTTCGAAGATCGGAACCCTAAAAAGAATGGATGATTTTCTATTAACTTTGATTTGCTTGCTGCGTGTTGCTTGATACGTTGCTTCATAACAAGTTTGTCATCCAGTCCATTCATCCAATATCATCCATTGATGAAGTTTTTCAAAAAGCTTAAGCGTTAACACTAACACGTGTATTATGAAAAACAAAACACAGTGCATAGGAGAAGAATCGTTGCCATGGCAATTGTCTCGTTGCCGTAGCAACCCCCGACGGCTCTTACCGGCTTTGGGTCAATACAGTTAGCGCGTTAACAATAATGTAATGTAATAAAATGACGCATTTGATTGAACTGAAGTTTTATTTTCTTTTTAGGGCATTAATACAAACTTTATTTAAAAATGATTTTTTAGTTTTAATTTATTTTTAACTTTTTGGTCTTTAACATGTCAGGACAAAATTTCAAATTTGGAATTAAATTGCTTGTCAAAACGATCAGCTCCACGTCTTAAAAATATTCTAGGATCAAAGTACTTGTCAAGACAAATTAAATGAGCCCAAACACGATAGAATTGCGTCTTTTTATTACAGAGTTCCCCTGGCTACCTTCCGGCTCCAGCATCAGATCAGCTCCATTTCAAAAAAATATTGCACTGTCATCCAACTTACATACGTATGCAAAATTTCAGCTCAATCGGATAAAGAGAAGTGGGTCAAATTTAAGCCAACAGATTTGACGCAAACATACATACTGACATACATACATACATTATATATATGCAGTGCAAGATAAATAAAAGCTTCATAGCTGCTTTTAAAAAGTTCGTTTGATCCTGACCAGCAGGGAATAATATAGCACTTTATATATCTACCCGACCTGAGTCAAGTACAATTCGGTAGTGGCCACTAAGAATGGATCGGATGGATAAGAGTTTCTAATGATCAATCATGATAGGTAGATAAGGAAACGCAAATTTATTTGTTATAAATAATTTAGATTATTCTTATTTTTAGAAAATAAATTTAGAAAAATTAGGCTCTTAGTCACGTGACCGCAAACGGTAAGTTACGTCATTCTGTTCCACAAAAACCGGAAACACGTAGTTTCATGAAAACCTCTTTAATAATATGTGGCAGACTGGCAGAATGAAGCAGGTTACATACATTTGGGATTGTTGGTAAACTCCTTGTACAACTTCCAACGATCTTTTGGCTGATGAGTGACGTTTACCGGGAGGGCGCCAGCTCTACGCAACTTAATACAACGAACCTGTCATCAACACAGACCTTTCGTTTCTCATTGGTCATCAAGCGTTAAGTAGTTCCAGCTGTCACGCCGCGGTAAAAGATCGCTGGAAAGCGTATACTTACTAAAGAGATTGTGTGAAATACTTACATCAAAATGATCTTCACAGAAAGCCATTCTTGTAATTGTTGATAATGTTTGAAAATCATTCCGCCTTGCTAGTTTTAGCCACATTTTTCTTGTTTTCTCTTCGTGGGGAACACGAATAAATAATTTGTTTGGTGTTTTTATTGATGTGCTTTCACACAGGGGCACTATTACAGCACTTGTAATACGATGAATTCATTTTAACTGGAAATAATCGACCACTGCCATTCACAACAATGATTATTTGCAACTTAGTAACGTCACTCAAGACGCCATTACAGAATGGACCGTTTCTGAAGTGAATTTGAATTGGTTTTTGAAAACGCTAAATACAAAATATAAATAGTGTTCTTTTGTTGAAATACTACTTTCTTGGTTTTAATCAGATATTAAAGTATGGCATTAACTAATGTTCCCAATGGAGGCCACTAGCGTATTGTACAAGTTGTTTTTACAATGTTCACCTCCGCTCTCACAAAGGTATTATAACTTTTTTTTGACTGACGTCTCGGACTTAACACTACTTAAAAGCTTTTGCGTCAACTAAATTTTGTTATATACAACTTGTGAAGGTATATAGGTGGAATTTCAGCAAATCCCTCATTGGCACCTTTTGAGAAACTTAAGAAATTTTTGTACAAATTGCCATGACTCTATGTTCACCGGCTTAGACTGTGTGTTGTTTCTCGGTGATTATACCAGAGAGAATAGCGATTTATTACGAAGATAGCAACAATGGAGAATTGAATAACTAGCTCAACGTGGGTACAATCGTGCCCCTGCCACACCGTACGGGAGCCGGCGATCGTTTTGTTTGTTCTTCCACGTGTGGAATCGCAAGTGCAAGGGAGCCAGGGGAAAATGAACTCAGCGGGCGGGGGAAGTACATACTACGCAGGCGCAGACTGTAGGAACCGAGCAAGGCTCAACAGGCATGTAAATACTACACTTTGAAGCCTGCACTGCCATATAACGACTTGGTGCACTAAGGCCTCTCGTCGAGCCGAAAGTTCGACGACCGAAAAGGAAAATACCAGTGAAAAACTAAAAGGTAAGTGACTTGTTCTTTTATTTATTAGTGCAGAGCTTTGTTCGATTTTTATTATCAACTTGTTGCGTCCTCGTTGCACCGGAATATTGTGTTTTTTTATTAAACAATGAAGACTAGTTAAAAAACTTCTTTTATAATTTTTCTTACTTTGGTCTATCACTTCGACAGTTATAGTCAGTTTTACCCTGTCTACGAAACTTAATTTTCAATAAAACCCGACTGCCCCCGACGACGGGTGGCAAACTTTTACGGAAATAATTTATATGGAAATACGAAGCAGGCAGCTGAATGGCTGCAGACTTCAAGATTATTTTTATAAGAGCGACTCCACGACTTCTGCCATACAAATAAACAAAACAAATAAAACGGAAATATGCGCGAAATTGTGAACTTGCTTCATGTAGTGTAATATCGTAATTTTAATGTTACTCTTTGTTTATCTGTCGGTGTCAGAGCAACTAACGTCGTCGGTGTTACTTAGCATTCTTCCGGGCAGTTCCTTCCTTCCTTATTTTAATTTGAACGTGTGGTTTGAATGATTCCGACAATGTTCAACAATAATGAGAACATTTCTGTTCTTCATTATGTATTTATTTTGAAAAACAATCCAACAAAGCTAACTAATACAAATACTGTAAAAATTATAGATTCAGAACATACATACAGTGGTGGTCACATAAATAAAGACACCCCCTCATTGACCACAAAAAACTTAGTTATGGTAGTACCATTAGCGGAAATCGGTAATTTAATCTTGTTTATTTGTTATCAAACAATACACGACATTGTATTCCATAAATGTGGGACAAAAAATTGTTATGTTCATTAGTAGTTTAGACACTGTTCACTGTGGGAACGTAAGACAAACTTTTTTAACAAACTTGCAGCTGGCCAGCTAATTAAAGACAATAAAATTTGTGTTCTATATTTGAAAAAATAAAATAAAACGACATTCTGTTTTTCTTTGTTTTGTCGCGTATTTTCCTAAATCGTTCCTAAATAGTCGATATTGCCTAAAACCCCTAACATTAAAATTAATACGTTTAAAACCAATAAATATGGAAAAAAACAAAAGTTGTGATTCGTCCACTAGGAAGATTATTTTGAACTTTCATAGGAGAGGTTGGTCATACAGAAACATAGCAAACCACTTGAACTGTTCTAAGGACATGGTTATGAATGCTGTACAACATTTCAAGAAGTTCAACACAACCGAAAACGTACCTAGAAAACCGAGACCAAGAAAAACTACTCGGCGGGAAGACTCTAAGATGGTATTGTTGGCAAAAAAAGATCCGTTCAAGGGATCAGAACTGATACGTTCGGAGATGTTTGGTGCAGGAAGGTCGAAGGGTGTGTCTGCAAGAACAATTAGACGGAGACTATGTGAGGCAAACTTGCACGGAAGAGTGTCTCGGAAGGTGCCACTTTTGAAAAAGCAAAATGTTAAGGCAAGATTAGCGTTTGCAAAAAAATATGAACACTGGACAGAACGAGAGTGGAAATATGTGTTTTTTTCTGATGAAACAAAAATAAATATGATCAATTCTGACGGAAAACAATATGTTAGACGCCCTCCGAACAAAGAAATGGATCCAAAGTATACCAAGAAAGTAGTCAAACATGGGGGTGGAAATATCAAAGTGTGGGGCTGTTTTTCAGCAGTTGGTGTTGGACCTGTAAGGAAAATAGAAGGCAACATGGATAAGTTCCAGTACAAGAATATATTAGAACAAGCCATGTTGCCCTATGCTGAGCAATATTTACCGGTCATTTGGACTTTCCAACAGGATAATGATCCGAAACACACTGCAAACGTAGTAAAAGACTTCTTAAGGAACCAGTCTGTGACGGTTTTGGATTGGCCCCCGTACAGTCCGGATTTAAATCCAATAGAAAATTTGTGGTACCAGGTGAAGAAGACAGTGGCGACAAAGCGGACATCAAACGTGGATCAACTTTACACAGCTTTTACAGAAGCATGGGAGCGAATTCCGGTAGAAACTTGTACAAAATTGATCGCTTCCATGCCCAGAAGATGTCATGCTGTCATTTCTGCCAAAGGACATGCGACAAAATATTGATACCTACCGGAATGTTTCGTAAATGTGTTAGGAATTTTGCTGAATAAAGATAATTTTATAATAACGAACTTTTTTATTTTATTTCCTCCAAGCAAATGTAGTGTCTTTAATTATATGGCCATATCTTTGTAAGTTATTTCAGCTTGCAATTAGGATAAACCGAATAAAGATAAGGAATAGACAAGTTTTGTTGCTGCTATTTCGTTTTAACATTACACGATACATACACAAACATTTTTAAGTTGTGTATAAAGTTCCATTAATAGTCTGATAAAAAATATAAAGAGGAATAGCTAAGGTAATTTAATACGCTTTCAGTGTCTGTAATTATATGACCACCACTGTATGTATACATAGACTCTTCGTTCTCTGGATATAATATGGTTCATTGTTCTAGATGAACCGGAACAGGGGACAGTCCAAGCCAGTCAGCATCCCTGAGCTGAACCGGCGGCGGCGAGCGGTGTCGATCACCGGAGCACCGTCAGCCGGGCCGTCATCAGCTCCGGAGGCGGCAGCACCAGCAGCAGTAGAACCGGCACGCAGATCGCCCAGGCCCGGCACCCCGCCGCCGCCGCCGCCACGGCAGCCACGAAGCCCAACCCCACGCTCACGAATAACCCCACAAGCGTCGTCCTCGTCAGAAGATGATGGCCAGCAAAGCACGCCGGCTGATCACACGATGCACCGAAGACGTCACAACACTATGATGCGGCGACATCGCGACGAGGTGTTAATAGCGGAGGAGAGGGCCGCCAGTCTCGAGAGGGCCAGGCTCCAACTAGAAAAGCATCAGAAGAAGAAATAAATTTAATATTTTGTTTTTATAATTTTGCATGTTTGGTACCTTTTGATAGCGTCGACCTGTAAGGTTCTTCTTTTACGACTTCGAGAGACCAAATACCCTAATCATTACCCTCCAGGTGTACCTGAAAATTGCTTTATATATGTTATGTTTGTTATATATTTTAAAATACCCCGACTAGAATCGAATTGAGGACGCAGTATTTACCCATGGTATTTACTCAGTATTAATTTGTTTATAAATAACGGTTTTACACAGTATTTACAAACGATATATGTTAACTTTAGATTGGTTCACTAGTTACCTTGGTACGCTGATCACTTTTGAAACACTGAAACTATTTTTATAAAATATACGAGTTTATAATCATTTCAGTAAAGTCTACAAAATATACTAACAATGTAAAAAATACATTGAAATCCCTACACTCGATGCGATTGAAAGTTGAGACAGACACGAAGTCATACACACAAACAGAGACACACATAAACGAAGACATAGACAAACAGACACCACACAACAGACAGACTCTTCAAACGGACGAACGGGACGAACAACCAGGGTCCTTTACGGGTTTCTTGCTTCTTTTTAATGTACGGAACACTCAATATACAGCAAACGATTACTCTGCCTGCTAACACGATTTTAGCTGTAATAGGTATAATAAACTTGCATAGGCCCGCAACTACGTATGCGTAGTTACACTTTTTGGTAGCATTGTTACGGTTGCGATTCATTTGCAAGTGTTTGTGTACCGCGTGAGACGGACGATCTCAATAGCGCGAGAATGCGCCCCTGGCTTACCGCGATATTTTAAATTTTGAATTTAGTGTTCTTCTAGCCATGTGACGTTTTCATCAGATGCTTCAAGTGGCCAAGTCTCAGTAAAAGAAATTCGAAAAAAATCGGTTCAAATTAAGAACACATCCCCGTTTATTGAGCCCGTGCAAACTTCTCATACAAGCTTAAAGGTCCTTTTTGACCCACTTAGGGTCCAAATTTAGTAAAATGGCTTCTTAAATGACGCCTGCACCATAAAAGGAAGCTACCCTTAACATTTCAGCCTTCTAGCTTCAGCCCTTTGGGCCCTGCGTTGATGAATCAGTTAGTCAGGACTTGTTCTTTTTAACCGACTTCCCAAAGGAGGAGGTTTACAATTCGTCCGTATGTTTGTTTTTTTTTTTTTTTTTTTTATGTCTACACCCCGATAGCGCCTAAACGGATGGACCGATTTGGAAAATTTTTTTTTTTGTTTGAAAGGGTTTACCTTCCCATTGGTCCCATTGACACCAGGTCAGGATCTGATGATGGGATCCTGGAGAAATCGAGGGAACTCTTCAAATATTATAGGCAGACCTATAGTGATTTTTGTGTTTTTCATAATAACTCGTGCAAATGCACATGGTAAGCATAATATTGTGATGCGGAACTGCTTATGAAGACCACATATGGCCACCAGATCTGCTCAATACTAGGTACAAATACAATGCATGGCTGACGATGACGGGCAGGCAACGTATAGCCTAAACCGGTGGACCTAGAACCGTGAAACTTTGTACAGGGGTTCCTTAGTAGCGTGGGGTAGCACTGATATGGGATTTGACAAAATTAATTCCCCAAGGGGGGGGGGGGATAAGGGGTTACAGTTTGTATTAAACTCGATCTAATCAAATAGGGTTTGTGGAAGTCGGTTTTTTCTAAAGTTTACTTTTTGTTTCAATTATGTATAATACATAATGATGATAACGCAATTCGGTCTCTCTCTACTGCCCTGTGCGAATTTTAGGGTTGGACTACCGAGTTCGCAGTACCGATATGTAATGAAGTTATTTACATAAAGTGCATATTTTCCTACCAGGACTTTTATGCATATCAGAAAATATATTTCTACCAGTTAAGACGTTGATTTCGACTTTATTTAACCAAGAATTGACGTAAATCGTAGTTTCAATCAATGACGTTCCACAGGCAAATGTGGATATGGAGGTTTCTAGTTTCGGATGGTCATTGTTTTGTGAAATGGTGCGAAAATGAAGTTTTTATGATTATAGTTAAAACTTTCAATATATTTTATATCTTAGGAGGTTAATCCATGATGATACAAATAGATTGCCGTGGTAATCACAACTATCCATACCGACCTTAAGGTACCTTTACTTGTGGAATGTCAATACATACCTACTTAAATATGTATAGGAAACTAGTATAAGATTAGCCAAAAATGTGAAAAATATGTATAGGAAACTAGTATAAGATTAGCCAAAAATGTGAAAAATATGTATAGGAAACTAGTATAAGATTAGCCAAAAATGTGAAAAATTAACGTCTCGTCTTTTCTCGTACGGCGTGGTAGAGGCTCTATTTTGCGTGACATGGGGCTAGCTCATCGCCACAGGTGTTGAGGTAATTGATGTAAATACAATATAATGACTTGCATTCTGTATATTTTCTAGCCCGAAACCCTTCCCTGTATAAAGTATGAAGTCGTCTATGTTTTTTTAGCGTACACGTACGTTTCGCGTTCAAGCAAGTGGCACTTCGTAAAAGAAATGTGCACGAGCGTGTAATTTTTCTATGAATCAAAAGTGTAAGGCGCACTAGTACGAAGGCGAGTTGAAGTAGTGGGCATTAGAGCCCTACATTTATTATTATAGTAGCGGCTTTAGACGCATAAAACCAATACAAATAGGTACGCAAAACCTCCAAACAAAAATGCATAACGGAAAATACCACTTCGCAAAATACAATGTGCAAATGAATGAACGCAAAATGAGAAACTACTTTGTTAGGGACATCATTCTGAGTGAGTCTTTCATTATGAAACCGATTTGACCAGAGCAACTTTATTTTTCACTTCTCCATACAACTCAGCTGACCTACTCAGGCCAAAATGTACCGGGAAGTGAATAATAAAGTTGCTCAGATCAAATTGATTTCATAATGAAAGTTGCTCAGAATGATGTCCCTAACAAAAAGAGTTAATAAATAACGAAAAAAGATATTGACTTGGAATTTTGGATATTATGCGACTAGATGAGACACTGAGCCAGCGTGATGGAGAATGGCTCTTACTCGTATACGGGTAAAGGCCTGTGCTCCTCGCTGGAAACATTAAAAAGGGCTACAGTGGTATGTGACTAGATACAGGCATAGACAAATATTTGTCTATGATACAGTTAACGGCGTCACAGTCCGACCTTGGCGACTGCAACAAATTCGCAAAATCTGCCGGCCTCAGGCCCGCCCTCAGGCGGTCTATAAATACCTGGTTCTGTTGCGCGAACCAATGTCGCCGCCAAAATAGTACTAACCCAATTGTTTTGTGTCGATTGCACTCTCTATGATATTGCTTTTAAATTCGCTCCGGACCACTTGTACCATAGATTTATTCGTGTTACTAGTTTGTCCCAATGATACCAAATTCCAATATCAATTTGAATTTGGAATCGTCAACTGTGAGACTCGTGATTTTCGTAATTCGCAATTTCGTAAAGCGAACAATAAAACGTAAAAAAATATGTAAAGGCGACGAAGTTATTATAAAAAAAAAGTTATTTATGAATCGGACGTAGGTGGAACAAACTACAAGCGCTATAGGATCGTACGCCAACGCTGCTCTCTCGTTCATTTGCATGAAGTGCATTAGTTAATAATCCTATAATAGTCGCTTTATGCTATTTTGTATTTGTATTTTGTGTTATGCTTTCTATTCTACATCCCTTTAAATTGACTATACAGGGTGAACCACTTGACTATACAGGGTGAACCACTTGACTATACAGGGTGAACCACTTGAACGAATTAGTGAAACGAAACGAAATCTGAAACTGCAAGAGATAGATGTTAGATTTTGATGAGACATCCTGTTAAACTTCATAAGGCAAATACACCGATTTTCAAATTAATAGACAAACTAGAGCTTTTAGTTTTGTTGTGAAGACGAGTAAGGCATCCACGTAAATAAAATTTGGCCTTTACTTTTCAGGCTTGATTTACCAACATTGTCATGAGCTGATGAGATGCACATTTTATTAGCTTGGTATTATGAGTGCCCTATATTCGTTTACTATTTGTTCTGTGGCCTTGACTGGCTTAGGACAGATTTCGAGATGATAGTCTTGTGGATTGTCGTGTAATTAAACCAATATCTGGGAACCGATCTTTGCTCGACGGTTGGTGGTACAAACACAATAAAATATTATATTTCATATTCATCAGACTGCAATGTCTGCAATATGCTGGAGGAGCAAGCAAGGAGGATGGATAGCACATTATGAATTTAGATTCGATATTATTTGAACGAAACTTTTTTGTGTGAATTCTCCGAGAACACCCGCCAAAAAAGTGTCACGTTATACGAAGTCGCAATGAAAACAAAATTCTGATTGTCATTGGAATTTATGCCTTATTTTCATTGTACTAAAGTGAATTGTGGTAAAAAGGAGGCCTATACCCAGCAGTGGGGCAATGTGGGCTGATATGATGATGATGATAATAATGAAATTGCCAATCCTATTGAGAAAAGCAAAAGCCAACCCCACGTCTTGCCTACGATATCTGGTGACGAATAAGGAACTACTAAATTTGTTTTGAAAAAAAAACCTCCATTCCTATAAGCGGGATGAGGCGGGTGTGAAATACAAGAGAAGCATGTCACCAAAGATAATATAATATACTTGTCACACCAAGCGGACGGCGCGCGGCGGCCGAGCGGGGCGGGGCGGCGGCGGCGGCGGCGGGCGGTTTCAAAGCGGGCAACGCTGTCGTTTCAGTGTGGCCATTGATGAGTGCTTTTTTATAGCGGCCACACTGCTGTTTATACTTATGGGCCTATTAGACTACGCTGTCGGCAGGGCCCTGTCTGACTCACTCTCTTTCTAGTCGTTCCATCAGAGTGAGACGTCTATACAAATCGTGCCCTGCCGACAGCGTAATGTAATAAGCTCTTTACTCTCTTTGGTCCTCGTGACATTGATGTACCTTCTTATACAAGGAGTAAATGAATTAACGCAAAATGAGAAACTGCTTTGTTAGAAACACCAATCTGAGCAACTTTCATTATGAAACCGATTTGATCAAGTTGCTCTGATCAAATTGGTTTCATAATCAAAGTTGCTCAGAATGATGTCCCTAACAAAGTAGTTTCTCATATTGCGTTAACCCTCTCGCTCCAGCATCTATTGTCTCTTCTGTTATTTTGTTCGGGAGCGGTGTGCTTATGAGAGCGTTACATTTACACCTTGTTTAGATGTCACCGACCACCGTCAAACGAAATCCGTCATTCTGTCCTCGTTTTGTTATTGTATAGAATGACTAGGAATTTTATTTGACTCGAATACGGTAACTTTTGGGTAGGTTGTTACATAGTAACACTGATTAGTTTTGATCCATGCAGCATCTCCCAACGTATTAGGGTGTAGGTCGACTTACCGGTAACCCCGTAGAATGACGGGATTTCATGCTTTGCCGGTAACTAGCATACACTACACGGTGTTACAAGATGGTTACTAGCATAAGAATTTAAGGGCCGCGGTTTGCGAAAATTTTCTCAGACTAAGGCCCGCTCGCGTTCCGCTGCTTAGGTGCCGAATCTTTTGTTCCATATTAATTTAAACACCCTGTATTTTAATGTGTTGTTGTTTATTATATTCAAACCCATCGATATTACACTATGAGCGTCACATCAAGGTTGTCTGATGCCTGTTGTTTTACCTGCTTTGACGTGTCGTGGCGTGGGATGATCAGATTCTGAGGTAGATTCTAGAGGCGTCACAAATAAATATACAAACAAAACACGTACAGCACAGACACGTACAGCACATTACAGTTGAAACTCTTGCACAGAAAGTTTGTCGTCTAGAGCATCCCAGTGCATCCCAGCGAGGTGTCAACTTAATTATCCGGGTAGAATTCTATAAAACTCGTCCTTAAATATTCATAGCGTCACCTAAAAAGTTTCGGTTCAAAAACAGGTTTGAACAAAGCAATTTGATACTTACATAATATGTCACCGGACAGAACTGTACGAAATGTTAGATTTCAAGCTGTTAGTTAGGTGGTTATAGCCTTCAGAATTTGATCCCTAATTACGTCCACGCTAATACATTTTGTAACATAATGGCGTACGACGGCGTCGTAAATTAAAGTTTAATATCGGATTACTTCGAATGTCGTTCTGAACTTAGTAAGCTGATGCACGCGAAAGGTGATGTTTCTTGAATCAGAACAATAGGTAGGTATGTAAAGCTTTTGAGAACTTGTCTATGAACTGCAATTATTCAATCGTAGTGCCTGCGAGACTTTGTAAAGCAACAACACCTTGTTGTTTTTTTATTGCGGGAAGTTATGAAGTTTTGCAGGTAATTACAATCTATACTATTTATAGTAAATGTTTAGTTAGAAAATAAATTAGTGACCTCTGTGGGGCTTAGCGGTTGTGTCTACCATGCCAGAGGTACCGGGTTCGAATCCCGGCTGGGGACAAATAAAAGGCCCCCAGGTCTTGGATGTTTACATGTTTGTGATGTCGCTGTTTCTGGTTCCCACGACACAGGGTATCCTAGTGTGGGGCCAGAAGCAATGTATGTGCCTATATGTAAATGTTTATGTAAAAAAAAAAGATACGCGTGTAGCACCGTACACGTGTTAGAAGTAAAACTTCTGTAGCTAGATCATTAAGTGGTACCTATACTATACACCTATACCTACCTATACTAAAAGAGATTTAAATTTCCAATTTTGAGATCCAAACTCTGCTTCAAGTTACTTTTAAGTTTCAGACGTCCGATTATTTGAAATTATTTAAACTTGTACATACTTTTAATACGTCATGTCATTTATTTCCCACCATTCCTTATCTACAATTTGTCGCGCTCGTGGTGATATACTTAACTCATTCAATAGTGTCACTACTATTGTTCTGAGGTCACTACTATTTGCATCTCGCTCAGATTATATACCATCTGACGTCACGTCTTTTAGCCGTCTCGCTCAAATGTATGCATTGCTTTGCTTGTTTTAGAAATCCATATCCAATCCAATCCAATCCATATCGACCCGTGTGACATTGATGAAACTCTTTTCTTACAAACTGTATGGATCGCATCGCACAGCTGTCAAACATAAGTTCCGGTTCCAACAAAGAGGTTGAACGAAGTAGTTTTTGGTCACGTCACTGGTTTTGTTTATCCCAGCCAGCGGCGGCGGCGGCGGCGGCGCCATCTTGGCCATACCGGAAATCAAGAACTCGTGGAAGAATGCTTAAAATAATTTTTATTTCTTAACGATTCATCAGGTTTTTCTCTCACTAATTAACATTCTTTATTGTACGAATGTATTATTATCTTATCTGATTAGTTAAAAACCGTATTGAAAATAGTTGCGGTTTTAAAAGTCTTCAGCCGACCCTGACGTCACCGATTCCAATTTCCGTTACATTTCTTAGCCACTCGTGATAGCACCCGGCTAGCAGCAATTGAAAAGCAAATATATGAATAACCCACAGTTGAGAGGTTAAATAAATTTTACCCCCGTGCCCCAAGAAGTTTTACTTCAAAAATACAAATTACATACAGGCCATACATACCATCACATTGAAATGCGTGGGTGTATCAAAACAAGTCTCTTGTATGGGGACCCCCTATAATTTGTAATATCTCTCGTATTTCAGTATTTGTTGTTGTTGCGGCATCAGATATTCTGTGAAAATTTCAACTTTCTGGCTATTACGGTTCGTACTCTAGGATAGGACCCGCTGACGGGTCGGATGGACGGACGGACAGACGGACAGCGGAGCCTTAGTAATAGGGTCCTGTACGGTACCCTAAAAAGTTAATCCGAGCGGCGGAACCGGACAGAGCTAGTCAGCTGTCTAGCTCTGCTGCTCGTTTTTAACCGACTTCCCAAAGGAGGAGGTTTACAATTCGTCCGGATGTTTGTTTTTTTTTTTTATTTTTTTTTTTTATGTATGTGCCCCGATAGCGCCTAAACGGGTGGACCGATTTGGAAAATTATTTTTTTGTTTGAAAGGGTTTACCTTCCCATTGGTCCCATCGACACCAGGTCAGGATCTGATGATGGGATCCTGGAGAAATCGAGGGAACTCTTCAAATATTATAGGCAGACCTATAGTGATTTTTGTGTTTTTCATAATAACTCGTGCAAATGCACATGGTAAGCATAATATTGTGATGCGGAACTGCTGATGAAGACCACATATGGCCACCAGATCTGCTCAATACTAGGTACAAATACAATACGTGGCTGACGGGCACGCAACGCATAGCCTAAACCGGTGGACCTAGAGCCATGAAACTTTGTACAGGGGTTCCTTAGTAGCGTGGGGTAGCACTGATGTGGGATTTGACAAAATTAATTCCCCAAGGGGGGGGGGGGGACAAGGGGTTACAGTTTGTATTAAACTCAATGTAATCAAATAGGGTTTGTGGAAGTCGGTTTTTTCTAAAGTTTACTTTTTGTTACAATTATTATAAAGCCATTTTGGTGTCCCACTTCTGTCCACACGTTCTTAAGAAATTATACACAAAAATTATTAAGAGGATCCTGTGTCTTGGATAGGTAACATAATACCACCTCGCTATTGTTACTAACATTACGGCTCGCTGCCTTTCTAAGGGCTTATGGACTACTTTTGCTCAATGTACTCATACATATATCTACCTATATCTATTACATGGAATATTGCATCTATATATCTATACTTTAACGTAATAGTTGAGTCTTAGAAATATTCGCGCTTTCCGAATGAATCAATAGAATTTAGTATCTAGGTAATAGCAAGTAACAGTCCGTCACTTTGTGTGTGGGACGAGTACGGCGTTTATTCAAAAATCTTCATGTAGCTGATGGTTGTACTTACCTACTCACTCGTTCAAGCGCTTAAATCTGTAAAGTTCATGAAAAATGTTTTATAAAAACGATACCTAGCTTATACTTAATGTATTGTATGTTTTGTAGCATCTTAACAATAGTTCACTAAGTTCACGTGAGTACAATAGTTCACTAAGTTCACGTGAGTACAAAATCGTACTTAGTTTGTTTCTTCCCACATGAAAAGCAACTTTCCAATGGTTTTCCACACCTTATTCAAGAATTTATGTACCCGTGTAGTTACTAGTACGTACTTTTAACCCTAACTGATAATTTATTTATGTAGATACCCATGTGTTAGTAAGTTTTATAATTGTAGTAGTTGCTGGCAAATTAACGTTTTTGTATTTGTATTGTAGGTACAACTTTACTTTTTACTTCGGAATACTGTTAAGTATTTGTATTGTAGGTACTATGATTACTTCGGAATACTGTTAGGTATTAGATAACCATATCTTATTTTATCTTACCGGTTCGTAATTCACGTCACTGAACAGTTCCTTCCTCGGAGGAATAAGGTTCCTTCTCAGTAGTTTCATGTGCATAATTTAGGGTCTTAGAATGAAGACAGATGACCTTAATAATACCTAGGTTATCTTTTGCCATATTTACATGATTTGAAATTCAGACGTTAACCCCATAACAAAAATTGGTTGCCTGTAAAGTCGGTATACGGGCGAAAGTTTTACGTGACAACGACTTTGAGTGGTAAAATAATTTTAATGTGAATATTCATTCGTATAGTAGGAAGAAGGATGACGCGTGCCTTTCACTTTTTATGTCTGTCTCTCTCGCTCTTAGGCGGGCTAACCATGCCCGAGTGGAAGGGACGCGTGCCTCTCACTCGCTCTTATTGTGAGCGCATAACGTGAGCGGAGCGTAACGCAGTTTCTTGAAGTGTCACCCGGCAAACCAATTTATAAGACGTTGTCACGTCAAAAACCAGAATGATACTTTTATTTGTTTGAAGCATTAATTTGATGATCAAATTGTGTTACGAAACCGACAGGACTCCAAATTGTACCTTTTGCTCTTACATATCAACCTAACACGAATGATCAGGGGTTGTATAAAATCCAATCGATTTATATATTTTATGACATGGACTAATCATACAACTGTCCAAATGTGCACACAAATGTCCCTCTGCCACCCCCCCTCCCAATGGGAAAATAAATAAGTTATTAATTTCTGCCTCAGGAGTCGAGCGGGCGCCTCGCTGGATGACCGGTTCACGTCGTCAGAAGATGGCGGTGGCGTCAGACTGACCGTCACAGCCGCTCAGGCTGGCGACAGCAATGTCTACTTGCTACAGGTAGGTGATGGATGATGGATGACTGGTGATCGGAGTAGGTAGAGTGATTTGGGGTGAGTGACCTCAAACGTATATATTAACATGGATATGCCTCGGAGATTCCGGGCTTTTTAAATGATTATGTTTTTTTTTTCGGAATTTCATAATGATTACATGGAACTAGGTATAAACGCCTGGATAAGTGCTCCCTACTATAGCTAGAGCGCGAAAAACGTTTGTTTGTAGCGCGCACGTCTCGTCGCGGTCGTCAAGCTAAAACCGGAATTTTGACATAATCCAGGCCTCATATCGACGACGTATTGCAGGCAAGCAACGCCGCCGGTAAAGACACGGCCAGGGTCCGGTTGGAGGTCTCGCCTGATGAGGCCCCGACCGGCGAGGACCCTCCGACCTTCCTGCGGCGGCTGCAAGACCTCACCGTGAAGGTCGGCACCAGGACCCGCTTCTTGGTGGAGATCGTCAGCTCTACCGAGTGCAAGGTGCGTGACCCCTGGCGCCCTAATCGATACCGCATATCTCCGTCGAAAACGATCTCGATTCATGCTTTTTAGGTTTTTATAGATAATGGTACGGAACCCTTTGTGCGCGAGGCCGACTCGCACTTGGCCGGTTATTGCTATTGATTTCTCATACAATCCTCTAAGATTTGGCCAAGAGAAAAAAAACATGCCAGCTATGCAAGGCAAAAGTTGCATTGGCCTTTATTAATAACAAAATCTAATCGAACATTAGCCGTAACATATCTATCTATGGTCAGACGAAACCTACACTTTGGTCATTTTATTTCTATTGTAACCTAAATCGCAAACACAAGTTCGTAACCGGCTTCTATCGGACTTATCGTGGTGACTTAAGTGAATTTCGTGCATGTTCAAAATAGTAGATGTATAAAACGCACCATTTTCGAGGGTAAAATGGGTTTTATGTACGAATTATACACTCTGCTTTTCACTTCGATTGTGAGGAAATTAAACAGAAATATAGCAAAAAAATTAAATATTATGAAATAATTGCAAATTGAAATTACCGAGAAAAAATAAGGACTTCCCGCCATTAAACTTTTTTTTTTGGACGTGCCTCCGCAGCCGGCTCTGGCCGCCGGCAGTGGCATTTAGCATAGGTGTATGTGGCTGTTTACCTGACGACCTTTGTCAGAGTCTGAGATTTAGACGAAGATTTTACTTTATGCTCTAGAACATAAAATTTGATTTTATGCTGGCTATACCCGACATAAAGACGAACTTTACGAGCATGAGAAGTGAAAACATAATAATCGTCTTACGCGTAATTTGAACTTAGCCCTACTTATTCGCTAACTGAAATGTGCAGTGCATTGAATTAACGACTTTTCCACAAGTTAGCGAATTAGGGGAAGCTACCGATGACGATTTTATAGAATATTTTCATACAATCACATTTCACTAGTGAATTTTCTCATCGTCCATTTCAAAAATACGTATTACGTAATCATTATAAAAGTATATTATAAAAGTAGGAAACAAAAATAACAATTCACATTCTTTCACATCATCAAACTATTCCAAATTTCCCACACAATGAGTTAACTTACTTTTTGATTGTCATTGAAATTTTTGCCTTATTTTCATTGTACTAAAGTGAAATTGCCAATCCTATGAGAAAAGCATGAAAACTCAGAAATACGTGATTTTTCAGTTATGAGACCCAGCTCGATCGATTTTTACCCCCAAAAACCTATATATTGGAAATTTCATCGAAAACTACAGCGCCCTTTTCTAGAACACAAAGCATATATCGTTACCTACAAATATTCCTCGTATTAGGTATTGCCTACCGCTTCTGCGATCTATATTGTGAGCTTTAGTATGAAAAATATAGTGTAGATACTATTCGTTTGAGAGACAGAATCATTTCATGGAATCATTCTAACATCAATACTAATTGGAGGTTCATAATACTGTTGTACCAACGTTACACAATCATAGTACGGAATGTTTCGCCAGACCGCACCAATTGCATAGGAGGATATGCACAAATACTAAATAGAAAAGCAGAGGTAAATTTTGTACCCTGCATGATACCGCAATAAACAGGAATAATATTTGAGGCCTTAAATAACCATAACCCGCACGCTTTTGAAAGTATGTAAGTACTTATTTTATGTTATACTAGCAGATGCCCACGGCTTCGCACGCGCTGAAATCTATCTATACTAATAAAATCCAATGTCCTGACTGACGGACATATCATCGCACAGCCTTAACCGCTGGACTATCATGAAACTTTGCACAGGGCTTCCTTAAGCAGCGTAAGGATCCACTAAGAAGGGATTTGGCGAAATTCATCTCCCAAGGGGGTGAAATGGGGGGTTACAGTTTGTATGAAATTAAACTCCGAAATTATTGGACCTATGAATCTCTTATTCAGTAGGTAGGTACTTATGCGACCCCGCAGCTTAACATAAACACACAGAGGAACACGAAGACAAACATAGATACCTACATACAAACATATATACACCCATGAAATTTTGTAAACTCGTTTGGAAGTCCTACATGTGTGAATATTTTGTGTTTCTAATAATATTACCTACATATTATATGTATACAAAATTGAGAACCTCTCCTATTTTGAAGTCGGTTAATAAAAAAACTGTTTTGTTCACATACTTGGACAGTAAAATAAAATTGGTGGTTATGTTACGTTACATGTAATAATAACACAGTTACGCGTAGCGTCACGCCTTACAGTGGCACAGGCACAATTGTGCCCAGCCATTTTTAAATTACTTCATTTTGCGTGACAGGGCAGGGGGCTAGCCCATCGCCGCAGCTATGGATGGAGAAGGTAAGAAAAGGTCAATAACTGTACTTTAGTGTGAAAATACTGAAGTAGATTTATTGAAGTGAGGAAGCTGCTTTGTTTAGGAGAGGACAGGTGGCGGCCCCGTTCGCTGTGGATATTTGGACCTCTGCTCCGACTTTTCGAAAAAAGATTCATTTGATTCTGTTGTGATGGCTCTTGCTCGGACGTTCTATATTTTGTTAATTGAGGTTTCACACCTATAAACCACCTACCTGCCAAATATGAGATTCATAGGTCCAGTAGGTTTATACAAACTGTAACCCTCCATTTCTCTCCTTTGGGAGATGAATTGAACGCTGCTTAAGGAAGCCCTGTGCAAAGTTTCATGATAATAGGTCCAGCGGTTTAGGCTGTGCGATGATATGTCAGTCAGTCAGTCAGTCAGGACATTGGATTTTATTAGTATAGATTGATTTTCAACAAAATTGAATTGATTGCCAACGGGGAGTGCCCTATAAGTTTGGGATCCATTGCGATTACTATGAAAATCCAACAATTTGAAAGGTTGATTTTTTCACAGCTTTAAGGGGCCACAGACCTGAGCAATTGATATTTTCAGCTTGATGCGTCCAGGCGTTTGACCTTGGAGAAGACTCTTGACCTTTGGACCCTCACCCACCAAAAGTAAAGCGGTTCGCTGAAACAGAAGCCAAACTGTCACATAAAAGTAAAAATAAATAAATTTGAAACATGTTTCAAGATATTTTTTAATATCAGTCAAAGCGTTTCTATGGTCTCGGTTACTCGCTGGCTCCGCGCTGGCCTTTAATCTCTTTATATAAAAGAGTAAGTCCTGACTGATCGAAATAGCGGCGAAACGGTTGCAGCTAGAAAGATTCTATTGATGGTAATCTTCTTATTTTTATAAAATCGCTCGTTAAGAAAGGATTTTACTTAATTAGGACCCTAAGGCTGGATTTTACCAACAAAAAGTTATACCGAGAATAACCTATTCCGGGGATAACTTGTATGACAAATGACAGTTCAAAATGAGGTGATCTGATCTAGGTGTCACTGGTGCCTATGAAAAAGTAGATAATACTCTCGAGTAAAAGTTACTCTTTCGTTGGTAAAATCCGGGCTAAGTGGGTCAAAAAGACCTCTAAAGTTTGTATGGAGAGTCACGGGGGAGTCATTTCATTATATGCTCTATTAATAGGCAGGAGAGTCGAATTTTACTTTTGTTGTCATATAAATCATTAGGTTCGAAATTTAAAATATCGCGGCAAGATAGGGGGGAATTCTCGCGCCGTGATCATCCGTGGTTGAAATATCCATTCGAGATACCGAATTCCTCTCTATCGAAAACAAAAAAAGCTATTCTCACGACCCGCCTTACGACCAACAGAGACATCTCTACACGTTTTCGATCGAAATAAATATAGGCAGATAGAGATCGTTTTCGATGGAGTTATGCGGTATTGAAACCTATAACTCAACAATGGAGATGATCGTGGTAGTGCGAGAATTGGGGGCCAGGAATGGTTCACTCTGATCAACATACAGGTGTGTGATATTTTAAAGGGGTATTTAAAGGGTATTTGGGACGTGTGATTTAATATTTGAGAAAATCTTTATTTTTACTACATAGATGCGGTGATGGGCTGTCACGCAAAATGGAGTATTGAATAACTGGCTTAACAGTGGGCACAGTTGTGCCTATGTCACCCCGTATGGGAAAAGGCGTGACGCCATATTATGTTATATGTATATTTTTGCTATAGTTGGATTTCTTTTACTTGGCAATAGCGAGCGTTGACCCGCTAAGAAAATGTATGCGATTTGGCGTTTGCCGCCACCGACGCCTGCCAAACACGTCATTTTGTCGCCCTTGACAGGCTTCGTCACGCTTCGATTTTTTTTACATTTTAAAATCCCATATCTCCGTCATTTTGAAAATTTCTTGTTGTTTTTGCTCTTTTAGCTCAACTAGGTAAATAACCGTCATTTAATTATTGTAAACTGTATACATAGTTAAATCCGTAATTGGCCTTATTTTAAGTTTATGTTTCCGACTAGCTGTAAGAATGGCTATGTGATTTTTGTTCATTAATAAAATAAATAAATAAATAAAATAAAAAACTGGTTCGACAAAAAAAAACTATTTAATTGTTCAACCTACTCGCAAAATTTCACGCGAATCGGTTGAGAAATGCGCCCTGTAGAGGAGAACAAACAAACAAACGAACAAACAAACAATCAAACATACGGAAGCATTTTTGGCCAATCCTGAAACGGAGACGCTTCGCTCGTTCGGTCAATTATCTACCCTATTTTCGGGGACGCATCGATGTAACAAGTTTTTATGTCAAATACTTATCAAAGTTCCGCAAGTCAACCTAAACCTTGACACTATACCATGGGAGCGAGCAAGTGACAGATCCCTGCACTATAATACCTTTTATGTTCTGTGTGTAGGTACTGTACACATGCAAATTAATCGCAACTGTAACAATACGACGAAAAAGTGTAACTATACGCATACGTAGGTAGTTGTGGGCTTATGCTTGTCATCACTCATCATCAATGATAAACTAGTAAGGTATACGGCCTTACAAACGGTGATGGAAAACAACACGAGGAATCCATCGTATACCCATAGTAATGGCGGTGGGCTCCATAGTAATACATTATTAGTAGATATTGATTTTATCTGGTCTGGCACGTTGGCACAACAAACATGAATCGTAATCTCTAACTGTAGAGTTTTCCGAACTGCACAGAGCGCATCAATTACTCGACTATCCTAATGGATTCCTCTTCATACAATTTGGTTTGCGTTTCATAGTCCGTTTCGCTATCAAATTGGGAATTAATTCTCTGAATTACTTTAAAAGGTTTTACACGTGGGTGGACTCTTCCTACATCAGTGCCTGTAGACAATGTTAAACGCTAAGGATAGCGAAACGAAACGATAACTTTTTATGTATGCGATTTGACATTTGGAATCGCTACGTGACGTCACCTTAAAGAAACCAAATTTCAAATCGCATACATAAAAAGTTATCGTTTCGTTTCGTCTAGGCGTCAGCGTTTAATTTTGTCTAGGAGGGCAGGTTGCATTAACGCAATACGTTTAAAGTTTCCGAACGTCTTACGTTCTATATGAGTAAATGGACCTTGATGTTTCTGGAATGCGTTCGCCCAATGACATAATTCTTCTATTTTAAACCGACATCCGGCCTGTAATAGGTATTTTTATATTGTGAGTTTGTGTTAATTACTTGCTAGTTTACTTACGTCACGTCTTTCTCAGTCGGGGTGGCAGAGGAACTGTACCCAGTTAAGCAAACCGTTTCCTGTTTCGGGATTTACACTGACGCTTTTTTAATTTTTATCATTTTTATCTTAGAATTATGTACGTAACGTAATTTTTAGGGTTCCGATCCTTAAAAGGAAAAAAGGAACCCTTGTAGGATCACTTTGTTGTCCGTCCATCTGTCCGTCCGTATGTGTGTCATAGGTACTTTATTTTTATTTACTATTGCCTCTGTCTGTGAGCTGTAGACCTCGCAAGCGACACCGGGAATTAGAGTTCTTTTTTTCATTATTTTCCATCCCCTCACCGCTCACATCGTACTTGAAGTTTGTCGGATGGACATGGAATTATTATAAAAACAAATAACCCGACTGCATTTTCTTTCAATAACACATACAAACTTATAAATGTACTTGGTTACGTACATGGAGTATGAAAGTAGCCGCACCAATAAATTTGTAAACTACATTTTGCGATTTATAACGATTTATTGACTTTTCACTAAAAATATAAAGTCCGTGTCACTCTCACGGTCTCCCCAAATCCAACGACACCTCATTTGTTAATATCCGTCGAGCCGTTTGGGTTGTAGCGATTTTTTTACATTTTAAAACCCCATATCTCCGCCATTTTAAAAAAAGTAAAAATGAATTGACAAAAAAAAAACGATTTAATTATTCAACCTGCTTACAAAATTTCACGAGAATCGGTTGAGTAATGCGACCTGTAGAACATATAGACAGACAGACAAACATATAGTGCGACATAAAAGAGTAGAAATTAAATGATGGCAACATTCACAGACTACTGCGTGATTTCTTTAATGTCATATTTGGATTGTCTATCAAAACACGCAATAGTGCTGTAATATGTCACTTATGTTGCCATTATTTATTTTCTCCTCTTTTATGTCGCACTATACGAAAGCATTTTTACCCAATCCTGAAAAGGAGACGCTTCGCTCGCTCGGTCAATTAAGAACGCGTGGACGTATCAAGCTGAAATATATATCAATTGTTAGGGTCTGTGGTCGCATACAATTGTGAAAAAATTAACCTTCTAGGACCTAGAATCTAGGTCAACGCAATCGAACGCTACGACCGTTTATCCAGTAAAATAATTGGATTTTCATAGAAATTGCAATGGACCCAAGATCTACAGGATACAATCATGAAATTTGGCACAAAGCAAGGTCTTATAGCAGGGAAAAATCAGAAAACTGCAAATTTCTGGCTTTCTAAAAAAAAAAAATTTGGTTTACATCTATGACATCATACTTTACTTTTTATGTGGAAAACTAATTACACGTGTTAAGCTCTCCAAGTGTGTTCGGAACCCTTGGTGCGCGAGTCCTACTTGCACTTGACCGTTTATTCTCTCTACATTCACTGCCGCGCTTTACAAAACAGTCTCAGATATTTAAACGGTTGGCAATGTTAGCACAGATAAGTATTTGTTATGGATTTATTTTATCCAAACTCACGTCAACAAGTGGTTATAAATATCCTGTGATCTGATTCACTATTCGTGTGACTCATCAAGTCCCGAAGTGAGTATTGTGTGGGGCCCAAAATACGTTTACTGATATCTGATCACCCAGTATATCCACATAGATACCTGAAGGTGCTTCCAGACTATCACAATGAAATTATGTAATACTATTAGTCTAATATTCGATATAGTATCTGTGGTTAGACATAGACATGTACCGGAACTGGACATGTGCCGGAATTTCAAACGTACTGTTTCGCTATAGCCGTATTACTAAAACAGCGCGATTGATTGGCAGCCTTTTTAACCCCCGCCCGACGAAGGCAAAAAAAAGGGTTGTTATGATATGAGTTTGACGTGTGAGTTACTCTTTGTGTCTGTCTGTCTGTCTGTCTGTCTGTCTGTCTCTCAGCACGTGGAGCGTAAACGGGTGAACCGATTTGAATGTTGTTTTTTTATTCGAAAGTAGATTTCTTGGAGCTGGTTGTTATGGTACCATCGAGCTGGTCTGATGATGGAGTTTGAAGGTGGGAGCGGGAACCCTATGATGCTTACTAGTAAACCCGTCGAATTTGGGCTTATTACGTTCGTTGTGACAAGCGCTTTAAGAATATGGTACTATCGAGCTGATCTGATGATGGAGTGCGAAGCTTGAAGGTGGGAGCTGGAATCCTGGGATGCTTACTAGTTAACCCATCGAGTTTGGGCTCATTAAACTCGTATTGACAAGACCTTTGAGAATATGATACTATCGAGCTGATCTGATGGAGTGCGAAGCTCGAAGGTGATAGCAGGAACCCTGGGATGCTTACTAGTAAACCCATCGAGTTTAGGCTCATTAGATTCGTTGTTCGTTCGTTCGTTCGTTCGTCTGTTTGATGTCATTCGGCCTTCTACAGCAAGCCGGGGCGGGATCCTGTGTGGCTCAGTCTTACTCGAATACGAGTAAAGACATCCAGCTACGAGGACATTCATACAGTGCTACATGGATGTTTTGGCACGTGGCCAAGGGTCGGAACTAACGCAATCAATCCAATCAATCAGTCGATCAAAGTTGCAGTGGCGCCCCCCTGTCAGTGTCATCTAAGTGCCAAAACATCCATTTCATAATTTCTCTAATGCACACAGACATTTAAAAATGTTTGGTAAATTTTTGTCTTTTTACCCAAAGTACTAATGGATATTCATAGGCTTTATTTTGTTTCGGAATTTATTTTCCACGCAAACAGATATAAAATAAACAAGCACAACCAATCCCTGTTCAGCCGAAATAACGCAACACACTATTTACACACAAAGATTTTATTTCGGTTTCAAATGCATACACTGCGGTCACCGTCGCTTTCAGAAGATATCTGAAGAATCTTTACTATGTTTTAATATGGCGGAACGACACGGCGTATTTCAAACGCAGTGAGAACTATAAATACAAACTCACGACAGATGCAAGCAACACGCTCATCAAACACAGTGATTGACTATAAATAATAATAGCTTTTACCAGTGCTGAAGAAACCTTCCGATCGGCGGCGATATTATTCCCTTTCACCCTCGAGATTTTATCGAATTACTGTGACCGCATCACACGGAAACGTTAAATTCTCGGACGCAAAATATAGAGAAAACATTTTAAAACTTTTATACAAAAAAATCTATTGGCACTATGAAATTACTATAAAATCTCGTGTATGGTATGGATACGGAATGAATGTGAGATCGCCCTGAGAAGTATCGCACGTTGTTTATTATTTTATTAACTTTTTGTTTTATCAACGTCGTGTGCGTAATTATTTCTTATGTTTTTGGCAAAGCGAAACGTTTTTATGCAAAGCGAAAGTTTTGGGTATTTTATAGGATGATGTGCTCCGCGAGGTGTAACGTATGTCCTATTGGTTTATACGGCGTACTTATTGCGTCACGCGTTTTCCCATACGGGATGCAGAGGCACAGTTGCGCCCACGTTTAGTTATACATAGTCGCGTAAGGACAAAAGAGTCCTTGGAACAATATTGACATTAAAATTATAAAAAAAAATGGTCATTAAAATTATTTTGACAGTGGGTACCAAGACGTCAATGAATGTCTAATTTTTGACGTTGGTACCCACTGTCAAACTAATTTTAATGTCAATATTTTTCCCTTTTCGGCCAGGAGAATGACAATGGCTTGAGTAAGTTGACAGCAGGGGCTAGCCCGTCATCAT
The DNA here is from genome assembly GCA_963457715.1 of Argyresthia albistria. NCBI lineage: Eukaryota > Metazoa > Arthropoda > Insecta > Lepidoptera > Argyresthiidae > Argyresthia > Argyresthia albistria. The sequence goes on along the minus strand of OY735254.1, from coordinate 6,130,883 downwards.
TGCCATCAGTTACTTATATGTATACACTGAAACTGCGTGAGTTTTCTATGAATATGATGTGAGAACGGCTGTTGCACTTATCCGAAATTTCAGTCAGCTTCATAATGTTATCAATGCGTGTGATAGATCAAATAAATAAATAAATGTTTCTTATCATCGGCGTTTCAGGATATCCAAATATGAAGCTAGTAAACTAGTGCAGCCTACTATAGCTGAGCGATTCCGAGAAAATATGAGAATGTTCAAATTTGAAATAGTCTCTTTTCTGCAACTTTTACCTCATTTCTATTCTGTATCACGAGCCCTTCCCTTCCCCATGAAAAAAAATGACCCTATTTATTTTTCACCACTCCCGCACGAAAGAAGTGTCTTTCCTCTACGAAAACAGTGAGGAAAGTTAGTTTTTCCTCACTGTTTGAACAGTGAGGAAAGTAATGATCCCGTTCAGAAACTATATTTTAAAAAATAAATAATTTTATACTTAGAATAGAAATACTTATAAGTTAAGATTAATAGTAAAGATAAGGCTGTAAAAGTGGTTATTACAGGCCTTACTGTAATTGTTAACCAGATAATTTCAGAAACTTACTTACTTACTTAAATTGAATTAAATTACTGTAGGTCATTCATGATCACTGATTATTTATTTTATTATTTAATTTATAATAAAGAATTATTTTGATTTGCTTTGTGTCTATTAAATTAATTTACCTATGGTGACTGAATACTTTCTTGCTGGGAGTGGTGAAAAGTTTTGTATGCAACATGTGAGCAAGTTCATTTGCTATTCGTTTTGTTGAGTCTTTCGCTTACTCAGGATTGAATTTTATAATCACTCGCTGCGCTCGTGATTCTATTTTTCAATCCTTCGTTCGCTCAAGACTCAAAATCAAAACTCATAGGAAAAACGAACTTTCCTCACTTGTTGGATAAATAACTATTGTCCTATTTCGTCACGATTTTACAGATGATTATACTCATAATCATAATATGAGTATATTATATTTATTGCGTCATTGTGGTACACTTTTACAAAATTATATCCAACAATGAACCCTGTAAGAGCACTACAATGTCTTAAAAGCTAACTTACATCTAATATTTGTGTTTGATAAATATTAGGTACCTATCTTAGTTAAAATAGAATTTTAATTTAATAACAGTGAGATCATTATATGCATAATACTTATACCTATATTTTTATGTATTTTATTTTTTATGTTACAATAATATAACGAGGTACTTATTATCAGGTATACGTTTAGCTATCTTGTGTATGTATTTGTGTATGTGTGTATGTGCGAGGGTGTACATGTGTGTGAGGGTGTGTGTATGAGGGAGGGAGGGTGTGTGTGTGTGTGTGTGTGTGTGTGTGTGTGTGAGGGTGTGTGTGTGTGTGATATGATTTGTATGATAGTGACTAAGTGCCGATCTCTCATTCCTCAGATAGCGTTAATCTGTCTGTTTATCTGAGACATTTGACATTTCACACTTACATGAAGTGTTAAATAAAGTCATCTAACTGTTTATCCGTCTCTTGAGAAAACGGGCCTTATAAGTGGAAACAAAAATATATATGGAATTTTTGGGATTCTTTTTTTCTCCATACGGTTGAGAAGAGCTCGTGATTCTAAATAGAAATGACGTATGAGTTGCAGAAAAAGAGACTTTTTCAAATATATTTTGGCGGAATCGCTCAGCTACCTTCTCGTACCTGTATCCTGTATAGCATGAAAGGTCCTTCGAGGGGAGAGAATCAATTTCAAATTCACTTCCAAAAACATTCACAACGAGAAACCAAAGATGTGTACGAAGCGAAAAACTATCAACCGGTCAGATCGAATAAATGCCGAAAGTTGTTCATGTCATGCCTGCCAACCACAATATTGTTCGCAACAATTACTATACCTCTTACTATTACACCGTGTATTCTACAACATTCCACGAAACATACACATACGTTCTATGTTCATCTTCATTTTTATTGCATAGTTCGATCTACTTCGTTTGTGAGAATGTTTCCATCCGTAATAAGACTTCGATGTTGTGTGAGACGACATTTTTACGTCAGTAGTGTAGTGTATAAAGTAGCTCTTTGGCCGGACTTAGCACGCACAGACTCGCATTTCTCAAATTTCACCTTCTTGCCGAGTAAAAGTAACGAAAAAGGACATCTACATTCGTCCTACAGGTGACCTGGTACCGCAACGAGCGCAGACTTCTGGAAGCGGAGCGGGTCTCTCTGGCTCGCGACGGTAACTTCTGGTGCGCTGATGTTGCAGCTGTAAGCGTCGACGACGCTGGCAGGTGGACCTGCACAGCTGAGAATGCAGGAGGCAGGGCGTCTTGCTCTGCACATCTTAATGTTTTGGGTAAGGTTTCTAATCATGTGTAGTAGTAGTAGTAGTAGTGTTAGGTGAAGACTGGGCCATGGCGGTATTGGACCTGCTCGTCTAAATAGATACTATGATATATAAGCAGATGTCTTCCTCATAATCAAATGCTAAGATATTTTTTATCGGGCATACTGAGCAGGTACTACTATGTACCTGCGGTAGTGAAGCAGCGCGGGAGGGGTGACCTTACACGCGTTACTGAAATCTAACGCCATACCCCTCCCTCCCACACTTACTGCCCGCAGGAACCCTGGTTATGCGCTACACTATCTTCTATTGTTCAACATTATGCGTCACGCCTTTTCCCATAGCCCATACACGCAGCGACTTACATGCGCAAATGGTTTGTGCCCAAATTGGCGCAACTGCGCCATACTATATGGCGTCCACATTGTATGGTGGTGCGATTTGTGTCGTATACCGTTTTGCCGGCTTAACTGCGTTATGCGTTATGCTTGCTTGTGCAAATTGGAGTTTGTGCAAGTAGTTATGATTCAGCGTGTAGCCGGACCATTACATACTGGGCATTTCCTCACAATCGTGTGATCTTTCCAGTCCCGAAGGCCTACAAGCGACCGGAGTTTGTGGAAGAGCTGAGGGCTCTACTGACAGAGCAGGGAACCGTGTCACTGGAATGCAAAGTGGTGGGGGTGCCCACGCCCGTTCTGCGCTGGTTCAAGGTAAGATAACCGCGCATTTGTATGTAATTTATAACAGTTACTCCTGCTCGAGCAGTCAGTGGCATTTCAATTCGAATACTTTTAGATGCGTGTAGATACTACTACTACCCAGCTACCCAGCTACCCAGGCTGGTGTAGATCCACCACACGTCTCGGCGCCAACGTCTCAACGTACACGTCATATAGGCCCCGTAGAACCAGAAAAAAATAATTTTAGTTGTTTTTTAAAAAATGGCCGATACAAATCTTTTCTACTGGAATAAATGAAAATGTTATGGGCAGATTTGCCAAATTGTGATAGTGTTTGAATCCTTATCTACTGTCCTAGTAAGGTCCTAGTATTTTAGTCAAGTGATTGTTTCGTGCAGACCACGCACCACGTGCAACGAAAAGAAAAATAATTATGAGCCACCAAAGTCACAATTAGGGTTAAAAAATTGACAATTTAAAATTACATACCTAAGCATTAAATAAATAACTAAACAAAATCGAGACCTCGAGATTGGTAGCATAGCAAATGACCTCTCCTTGCTGCTGACTCTGTTTGGACATTCATCTGCCGAGCACCCTGTATAAAAACAAACATCCTTGACACTTTCATCGAAACCTTGTATTCAACATTTTGGTTCACTAGTTTCCTTGTTGGCTGATAACTTCCGATCGACTGCACTGATTTAATTAGAATAAGGCTAAGAAATGTCGCATGTAATCTACTTGTAATATTCTCAGCTATATTTCATTATAATTCACCAAGTTAAAAACTTAAAAAAAAACCTACTTCATGACCGGGATGCGAATGTCGTGTATGAACACGATCAGAGCCTCTAATTTCCTCCTAATGATTGTACTAATTAGTGTGACTGCGGTCTCATTTGTGAATTATGTATTTAGTACAGATCGGGTTGGGTTTAAATTACAGACACCTTAATTTAGGGTGGGGGCTGTGGCAGAAGGGAAGCGGGGGATAAAGGGTACCCACCAAGTTTTAGTCGTCGCAAATCAGGGGTTCTTTATTAAAAAAAAAACGCTTTTTGAGGTTAGTTTTTACCAAGAAATCTTTTAGGTAGTTTTGCAGGATACGATGTTCTAAATTTATAAGTACACATAATTATGAGCATTTGGAACCTTTTAGTCTAGAGTCGTAATTGTCACAAACAAGTTTTGAATTTACAAAATATGAAAGGTAGGCTATTGACCTGTTGCCCAGCACAGTGGGACTCAAAAAAAAAAGTTTGAAATGTAACCACATAAAGTTGATTTATGCTCTTATTAGGGCATCACTTACTGGACAGTCCTTCCTAGGCAGTCTTGTGGCTAAGCTCTAGCTAGAGTGTTTTTTTAAGAGCCGTAGGTAGTAGCAGAAGCTAAGGCGATTTCGACAATACATATATAAGTAAACCTTCAAAACTACGAGTACCTAAACAATGACTTGTTTTGTAAAAATCCTATAGAAAAACTGACATTAAAATGCAGTTTTTGAAGATTCATAAAAAAATACCCTGGTTTGCGACAACTGAAACTTGAGGAGGGAGGTCCCCTTGACCTACCCTTCCCCCCACCCTTTTCCCTCCAAAAAATCGGGTGTCCATAATCTAAATGGCTCTACTCACGTCACGGTGCAATCTGTCTTACAACTTGCCGCATGCAACCTGCAACCTGCCTAGTCACGATGCAATCTTTATGCAATCGATTGCATGCAACCTGCTACCTGCCTACTCACGCAATCTACCTGCAATCTGTTGTAAGGCAACAAGTTGCAGCAACAAATCGCGAGACAGATTGCATCGTGAATAGAGCCCTTAAACTTTTACCGGTCTCATTAGTGTGAGACGAATCTCTTTCGTGTGACGTGAAATCGAGTAGGTTTTGTTTAAATATTACCTGTACTTTTTAACCGACTTCCCAGAGGAGGAGGTTTACAATTCGTCCGGATGTTTTTTTTTGTATGTGCCCCGATAGCGCCTAGACGGATGGACGGATTTGGAATATATTTTTTTTGTTTGAAAGGGTTTACCTTCCCATTGGTCCCATTGACACCAGGTCAGGATCTGAAGATGGAATCCTGGAGAAATCGAGGGAACTCTTCAAATATTATAGGCAGACCTATAGTGATTTATGTGTTTTTAGTAATAACTCGTTCATTTACTCACGGTAAGCATAATATTGTGATGCAGAACTGCTGATGAAGACCACATATGGCTACCAGAACTGCTCAATACTAGGTACAAATACAATGCGTGGCTGACGGGCAGGCAACGCATAGCCTAAACCGGTGGACCTAGAGCCATGAAACTTTCTACAGAGGTTCCTTAGTAGCGTGGGGTAGCACTGAGATGGGATTTGATAAAATTAATTCCTCAAGGGGGGTGGGATAAGGGGTTACAGTTTGTATTAAACTCAATCTAATCAAATAGGGTTTGTGTATGTCGGTTTTTTCTAAAGTTTACTTTTTGTTTCAATTAAGTATTTAACAAAGTGACATAGGTATTTTTATTTAATGTTTACCAGACTTCACCTGCTAGTTCTGCTACCCGCTTGACTTTGAGTTTCGTTTCGGGACACTTTGTATACTATAGTATTTTCCAATCACAGGACAGTCGCGAGATAAAGGCCGGCGACGTGTTTGCGCTCACAGCCAACGCCGATGACCCCACGTCGCTTGGCACTTATACGTGCGAGGCGGTCAACTGCATGGGCAGAGGCTACTCCTCCTCGAAGGTCCACGTCGTCAGCAGGGAAGGCTCCAGGCCGCCGTCCAGGTAGGCCAGGAAATGTCCCGCTCCAGGGATCATAGCTACTGTACTTACAGATGGGTAATACCCGTGCACTCGTAGCATGAAGAGCGCGGCGGTTTTTGTCGTGGGTGTGTGAGGGGCAGGGACTTGACAGAGAGGTGACTGCGGGGTCTTGTAGCAACAAAGTATCCATAGATTTTCCTATTGGTTAGGAATGTTATGCTGTAGATGAGAGCTCGCTATATTAAATTGTATTTCCTATTTTGGTTCAGGTTCAGTTATTCAGTTAGTCACCCTACACACTCTACAAGCGCAACTGTCTTTTGACTTTGTCATAAATTGTTTATGGCCTTTGATTTTGACAATTCTTACTCCTCTGATTAGTTTGTTTTAATATGAATTGTAAGGTGACCAAACATTCGGAATTAATAAGGATAATTAATTTATTAAATTACTAACTCATAGTTGTGATTATTTAAATAATAGCTTAATAGCTGAAACTGCAATCGTTTGCCGTGTTAGAAACAATATGTTAGAGTCACGACCCAAAAGTCACCCCAAAAGTCAACCTGTGCTTTTCCCGCGACAAAAGCCGTGTCGCGCTCTTCATGCTAAGAGTGGAGCCTAAATATGTTAGCAGAATGACCGATAAGTGACGTTGACGTAACGTGCAATAAAGAATTTTAACGGCCTCTGTGGCGCAGCGCATCTGCCTACCATGCGAGAGGTCCCGGGTTCGAATCCCCGCTGGGGACAAAAAAAACCCCAGGTCTTGGATGTTTACACGTTTGTGATGTCGCTGTTTCTGGTTCCCACGACACAGGGTATCCTAGTGTGGGGCCAGAAGCAATGTATGTGCCTGTATGTAAATGTTTATGTTTCAATTACAACGCTGACCGGTCATTGCGCTACCGGAATTCAGGCCCAGGTTGTAACCCACAGGCGGAAAATAACCTAGTAATCTACGAGTAAGATTGAGCCATATTCTACCACGATGGCTCAGTGCGGGTTGATGGGGGAAATTTTACGACTGATCTGGGCATACCTGGGTTATGTTGATCCAATAATTAATGAATTAATTGTTTTTTAGTAGTAAGTTAATTGTATATAGTAAAGTAAAGTAAAAGTATTTATTCAAGGAAAATGGTAGGTACACTTAAAAATGGTGGTTGACTGCTGCCATAACTAGGATAATAATATAACCTGTATTTATGGCTCGCAGGCCCGTACCTCGTATATATACATATCAATAATTTTATGTTACTAAAATAAATTATCAATTTATAAATTGTTAAGGGAATTTAGTTAGTGGATTACCTTGCATTAATGTCCAACTCCAATAGATTCATCTCAGCTCTTACAGCTTTGGTTTGGGTTTCAACGCGGTTTCTTCAAACTTCCAACGATCTTTTGGCTGATGAGGGGCGCCAGCTCCACGCAACTCAATGCAACGAACCTATCATCAACATTTCATTCCTCATTGGTTATCAAGCGTTAGTTCCACCTGTCACCGCGCGCCAAAAGATCGCTGGGCGAAGTGATACGTCGATGTTAGCAACAGTGTAGAATAATTGAAACAAAAAGTAAACTTTAGAAAAAACCGACTTCCACAAATCCTATTTGATTAGATTGAGTTTAATACAAACTGTAACCCCTTATCCCCCCCCCCCCTTGAGGAATTAATTTTGTCAAATCCCACATCAGTGCTACCCCACGCTACTAAGGAACCCCTGAACAAAGTTTCATGGCTCTAGGTGCACCGGTTTAGGCTATGCGTTGCCTGCCCGTCAGCCACGCATTGTATTTGTACCTAGTATTGAGCAGATCTGGTGGCTATATGTGGTCTTCATCAGCAGTTCCGCATCACAATATTATGCTTACCATGTGCATTTGCTCGAGTTATTATGAAAAACACAAAAATCACTATAGGTCTGCCTATAATATTTGAAGAGTTCCCTCGATTTCTCCAGGATCCCATCATCAGATCCTGACCTGGTGTCAATGGGACCAATGGGAAGGTAAACCCTTTCAAACAAAAAAATAATTTTCCATATCGGTCCACCCGTTTAGGCGCTATCGGGGCATACATAAAAAAAAAAAAAAACAAACATCCGGACGAATTGTAAACCTCCTCCTTTGGGAAGTCGGTTAATAAAACGATCAAACATTAGAGAACTATTTTATTAATGACGTAATCCCCCCCCCCCAGTCTCTCCCCCGAACCGCCCCCGATCTTCACGAAGGAGTTGGAGGAGCGTCACGCCAACATCGGGGCTCCGCTCAGCCTGGGCTGCCAGATTGTGGTGCCGCCGTGGCCGCGCGCTGTGGTCTGGTACAATAAGGAGGGCAAGGTCGAGCCTGGCGAACGGTACGATTTGTTCATTGTCTTTATTATCATCATCACTAACGTCATCACCATAAACATTGTCATTTCATTATTATCATCACTAACGTCATCACCATACCACAATGTGCATTTGCATGGCTAACACAACCAAAGTCAAACCTTCTTCGTGAAATGGTTTAACTATACCCATTATTATCCTGCTATGTTCTGGGGGCACGGAAGTGCCCCCGCCAAGACTAGCTAAGCGAAGCGATAGGGCTGATAACTTTACACTTAATGAAACGACCTGTGGTGTAGTGGTAGTGGTGATGGGATAAGTGTGCGTCCTGTCACGCAATTTGAATAAAGAATTCTTGGCTAAATATAAACTATCTATCCCGTAAAGGAAGTATAGTATAGAGATGGCACATCGTCAGAAAAAAAAGAAAAGAAAGAGATGACATAATACGAATCATTTTTGTGTAAGCGAGAAACAATAACGATCACCTGTCCCTTACCCGCGTACCTATGCGTTTTTGTTGTTGGCCACAGCATTGTCAAATGCTTTTTTGCTCTTGTTTTGACAGATGAGTGGCAGAAAATCTCTGATTTTGAAAACTTAACTTAACTTAACCTTATGCTTATTGAGAACCAACTCTATCTCCATCTCAAAGGTGTACGCATGCACTCCGTCTATTCCTTTCTCTGTCTACGATCTATCCTTTGTTTGTTTGTGCTCCAAGCGATCTCTATTTCCAGGTACCACGTATTAGAAGATGGCGTCGGCAGCTACCTCCTGGAAGTGACGTCAGCAGAGTGGCAGGACGAGGGCGAATGGAAGTGCGTGGCAACCAGCAGCGGTGGCCGCGTCGGCATCTCCACAACCTACATCACAATGGACGGTTGGTACCTTCACTGACTAGCTTTAGTATCTCGTGGCGGGTGACAGTCACCTCTTGAAGGAAATCTGCTGAATATCCACCTATGTAATGGACGTCTTATGCCGAACGGATAGAGACTCCTAAACAGCCTCAATACGAAAATTTTCATAGTTTTATTTGTGACCAAATCATGATCAAAACTCTTGTTATCCTCGTGTTATCTTGTAGGAGGAAAAAAGGTAGGAACTGAAATAGTATATTATGCAACTAGTGAATAAAGGACGGATTTAAAGCGAGGCCCATAGATGAATCGTAAGCAAGTGAAGGATTATACGATGATTTAATCGCGAGCGTAGCGAGTGATTCAAGTGTTATAATCCTGAACGACGCGAGTGATTCATGGCCCTCGCTATAAATCCGTTTTATTCAAGAGTTTGCATACTATACTTTATACCACGACAACGAGTAAAAACTTTTTATTCTAATGTTATACTCCTTGTCGACAATCATAATGAACCAATCTCGACCACCGATCAAAATTCGACCAAGCAAATGTCGAGAAGTTATTTGCTCAAGGAGTTTGTATGACGAGTATTCCTTCGCGCCAGCCCCGCCCCACTCACGCCTCCACGCACCCGGCCGTGCGAGTCGTCGTCCCAGTGGTTGCAATAAAGTTTTTATTTGATTTGATTTGTTGTTTTTCTCACTGTTTTGATGTTCTAAATTCAAATTCAAACCAGTGAAGGTCTTTTTACACACTGTTTTGCGTGAGTAAAAGTAGCTTTTCAGGGGTTAGTGGTATAAACAAAACATAATTATTACTCATATTCGGGTAAAGGAAATAGTATGGTACATTTATAAGAAAAGAGGGTTATAGAGAGCTGACCGCCTACCTCCAATAGCGAAGAGGCACCATAAGAAGAAGAAGGCTTCATTTCTTTTCTTCCCCCCAGTCCCCAAGAACTACCGCAAGCCCCGTTTCATGGAGAACCTACAGGCAGTCCTCACGGAGGAAGGGCTGGTCTCCTTCGAGTGCAAGGTCGTCGGCTTCCCGACTCCCGTGCTGAGCTGGTTCAAAGACGGGCAGGAGCTGAAGCCAGGAGATGTCTATCAGCTGACCGGGACCAACTCCTTAGGTGAGTTGACTGTATGACATCTTTACAACGTACTTTAGATAAATGATTTATTTCATTGGTACATGGTCAGTACCGGGATTCGAACCAGCATCTCCTGTGTGATAAGCAAGCATGGAACCCACTAGCTAGACCATGGAGTGTACGAAAACCTTTATTTTTTCTCCGAAACCCGATTTGGTTTAGCCTTACCTTCCATTTCCCCAAAACCTTTCATGCATCCAAAGCTTCTATGTATTACCTGAAACCTTACTGTAGCAAACGCTTGGACATAATTATTTGTCTTTATGTAATTGATACTTACATGCGGTTTCGTAATTATTTCGTAATACAGTGGCTATAATTGTAATATCTGATAACAATTAATTATTCTGTGCCGAGAAAAAGCCTAGTTCAACTTGTACTTTTTTATTTGCCCCTTCTATGGCAGAATTTATTTTTATTTTTATTTTATACTTAGGCAGATCGCAATACATCACCTATCTCGCTGAATAGCCACTTATTTCATCCATCAGGCTCGTATTGCTGCATAGCCCGCAACTGCATGGGCCAAGCCAGCTCCTCCGCAGAACTGACCGTTGAAGACATCCAGAACCAGCTCAATGAGGAGGAGAAACTGCAGCTGTTCTCCAAGAACCAAGCGCCGAAGTTCGTGGCTGGGCTGAAGAGTGTGGAGGCGAAGATTGACGAGCCTTTCCGTTTTACTATAAGAGGTGAGTTCAATTTATTTCTTTTTTATTAGGTGTGGATAAAGAAACATATTCAGTTGAAAATAAATTGGTAGTCTACAAGAGCATTTCGCCATTTGTCCACATGTTAACTGTAGAGTAATTTTCCTGAAGTCCACTTGGCGTGGGACCGCTCAAATATCATATAGATTTATTAAGTTAGGTACTTAGTCAATTGCAGGCTCACGTCTAAGATAAACCGAATTCTGTGCCAAAGATGTTGAAGATGGAACTGAGTAAATTAAATAGATTTATTATTTGCAGTTGCGATCCCACCGGAGCCATCAGTCCTTTGGTACCGCGATGACCAGCCAGTCGACGAGACCCCCCGCAGCCACCTCGGCAAGGAAGAACGAGGGACCTTTTTCCTGGACATCCAGAACCTGGAGTTCCTCGACCAGGCCGAGTGGAAGTGCGTCGCCATGAACGACTTCGGTCACAGCGTCACTTCCTGCTTCCTCAAACTTATCATACCGAGACACTACAAAAAACCGAGGTTCCTAGAAAATCTACAGGCGATACTGTCAGAAGAAGGCGCCGTGAACTTGGAATGCAAAGTGATCGGCGTTCCGCAACCCGTTCTGAAGTGGTACAAGGACGGTGAAGAGCTCAAGCCAGGCGACATCCACCGGATCATATCGGGTCAGGACGGAACATGCTGTCTCGGGACCTACACGTGTGAAGCTCAGAACTGCATGGGCATCGCGGCCAGTTCGGCCTCTCTGCTGGGCTTCGAAGACTCGATGAAAACGAAGGCGAAGAAACAGGAAGAACAAGCGCTTCAAAGGAACTTATCCCTTAGCACCATCCACGAGGAAAGAACGTCGCAAATGTACGACACTCCGGTGGGCGACATCACTCTAGACGATAAGGGTGAGATTTCCTTCTCGTTCGATGGCAAAGAAGTTTCAGTATCGTTATATGAGACACCAGACTTGACAGAAGAAGAGGCTTTGCAGATTGTGGAGATGTACGCCGACCAGCTGTCGGAAAATGTCACTGAACATAACATCGTCGAACTGCCTCCTCTAAGATTCGTTAAAGAAACCTCGACTTCTGGCAACTTACTCATGGAAGCCATAATCATCGACGTTTCTCCAGATTACTTCGTCACTCCGGAAGAGGATTTAAGAACTGAGGCTGACGTCGAAGACATGTCCATTGCGGATGAGAACGGACCTCCTCAACTATCGTTAGACACAGACCTCGGGGGCGAGGACTACCTGGAGAGAACCATGGCGCTGCTCTCCGACGACAGACCCGAAGTACCGAAAAAGACAGCACGAAAGAAATCTGACTCGCAGAAGAGTGGAGAAGACTTCTTTAGTCTTTCGCAAGAGAAATCACTATCAGATGAAAGACACGACGATGATACTATAGTCATATCCGAGACCGAGATGGTCAGTTTTGCCAGCGCGAGAAGTTCTTCCAAACAGAAGCCTAAAACTACCAAACCATCGCTAGAAGATGAGAAGGAGCCTTCAGAGCCAAGTAAAACAGTTCTGGCTAATGAAGAATGCCAGAAGAGACCATCCGAGTCGGAGTCACCTGCGGTAAAACCCAAACGAGAGAGAAGAAGCAGTAGAAGCTCTCGGAGATCATCCTCGAGCAGTGAGAAATCGTTTAGCAAACAGAGAGTTGAAGAATCCCTAAAAGAACAAGCATCGATGGCGCAAAAAGAAACCGTCATCACTACAGAAGAGACAAATGCTACTGTACCGTCAAAAGATAAACCAACCCCTACAATCACTGAAGATGAATTTAAAACTACCATGACATCAATAAGCTCAGCACTCTCCAAAGTCATCAACGACATTCAAATAATTGAACGTGATATCATACTCAAATCAGAACTCATGTCCTCTGCTGCCACGGCCTCTAGAAGCTTGGAAATAATCAGCAGCCTTATAACGCCCCTGTCCGAGATACACAGCATCGCGGACGCCTCCAAAGAATCTGTTACAGAATCAAAGGAGATTACGAGTGCATTGTTCAACAGTATACCAAAATCCCTAAAGAACTTACAACAGTCACTGACTATGATTGAAAAATGTATAGAAATAGAAAGCGACACTAGGACTCTGGTGAAGAAAACTTGCGTAGCGTTCGTAGAGACATGCGGAAGTGACATTCAAAAAGTAATGACAGATATAAGTTCTGTTAGTAAGAAACATTATCTCAAGCTAGAAGATAGAACTATATCCGAAGTAGATATACTTTCCAACGATATGATAACAGTACTGAAACTATCGGCTGATACGATTAGAACAAGCAACTTGTTGAGCGAGGCAAGTGAAATAAAAGCAGACGAGCCTACATCCGAAGTGAAACATCTTAGAGATACGCAGAAAGCTGTTTTTGAACTAAGGAGCCCAGTTAACTCATTATTTTTCATTGCTGAAAGTGCTGAGATTGGTAATATCACAGAAGTGGCCAAAGTTAAGACGAGCGATGTCGTACTTAACGATATGTCAGCATCGATTCAAGACCTTCAGTCCGCTCTAGAACAAATTGAATGCCTGTCAGTTAAGGAATCAAATACAACACTTCACAAATACAACACCGAAATTATTGAAACAGTTATGGAATCAGTTCTGAAATTAAGAAGTTCATTTGAGCAATTAACTACTGACCCAGCCAAAGAAGAAGACAAAAATGCACTAAAAGAAACTCTTTCCGCACTAAAGCTTAATTTAAGTGAAATATCATCTCACATAGACGTAATTGAAAGAAGCGTTGGTCAATTAGATATCCTACAGAGTGATAACAAATTGAATGTATTGCAAAAAATGGCGCAAATACTGATTGCTTTGGAAAATAACTTGCCACGAATAGAAGCTGTCCCTGAAGTCAAAACCCACGTGGATGTGTTCCACAAAAATTTGACTAAGGTACTCGAGAACGTTATAGAAAGTAACGATGCAAAGAAATACTTTGCATTAATGGAAATCTGCGATGCTGTTAACAGAGTTAACAATTCTATTAAGACCGTTGATTCTGATAATATTATATCATTGGCTAGTTTGGGAAACACTCTTAGAATCATCAAGGACCATTTTGTAAAGAATGTATTTGAATCTGAACTTAACTGCTGCATACTCAGTAATATAAATGATTGCCTTCTCGGTATTCAAGAATCTATAAACCATGCTGAAGAAATCAGCCTTACCATCGATTCTGAACATATACTAGACCTATCATCTAAGTTGTATGAAGTAGACAAGGCCAAAGTTATTATTGCACATGTTGAGCATACTATTGCTGCGATAGCCAATGTCAAAACTATGGAAACCTCACAAGAATTTAAGGCAGCGTTGGCGCCAACATTAGAAAATATTTGCCCGATTTTAGAAGAACTCAAACGTTATGTCGCATCCAAATGCAGTGAAATGGAACAAGAGGAGCATATAACCGAAATTGCAGAGCTGTCAATGCCTGAAACCTTAGCGGCTCCTTTATGCGAATTGAACCAAAACATAATTGTGCTCAACCAAATAATCATAGAAAATATTGAACAAATAAAAGACAGCACCGAAGTAATAACGGCAATCGCCCAGCCGTTGCACGAACTACATACAACACTTGAAGTTTTACAACAAGACGTCATATCACAATACGGCGAAGAGTTGACACCTTATGATGTAAGTGTCAACATGGCGAGTGCAGTTCAGAACCTACAAAGCTGTATTGTTATCGTACAACAGCAAGCGGGAGTAGAAGAAGCGGACGATATGTCTACTTTAGAAGACGTTTCTGGTATAAAAACAAGTGCTGATTCATTACAGGCTGAACCCTTACCTGTACCAATTGCGGAAGAAACTGCCCATGAATCAGGACTGGAATCGTTCCAGCAAGATGTCCCAACCACGGCTACGGCACAGGCCTTAAACATATTGAATGAACATATCATAGTCTTACAAAATCCAGAAATCATTGATGCACTTGATACGTTGTCAGAAGTCAGCGATTACTCCAGCCTGAAATCTATCACCTTAGGCCTTGGCGAGCTTCATGCAGGAATTGAAGAAATTCTGCACCCTGTTGTGATGGAATCATCAGCTGAATCATCCAAATTCATTAACACAGCTAAACTCTTATCAATAGCGGAACCAATGCAAGAGCTCCAGCAATGTTTTTCTGCAGTAGACATAAACAACATTCCAATATATGAACACATTTTAGAAATGACACCGGAACGAATTCATTCCGTATTTCAAAGTATATCTGTATTCAAAGATCACCTACACAAGTGCCTACAAGTAATTTTCCCTGCCATAGAAACAGCTGATCGAACTATTGAAATATCTAACAAAGTAGATACACTCCGAGAAGCTTGTCAAAATATGAAGATCATAATCAAAACATCGGTTTCTACACTAGATTCTGAGCAGAAACAAGCGCTTACAAAATTACAAGAGACTGTTAACAACTTGCTTGAAGCCACTGATATCACTAAAGGAATAAAACTAGAACAAGTCAAATATTTGACACAGGAGTTGTATGATAATATAGCGACTGTTCAAGAAGATATGATTAGGTTTACATCTCTTGCCCCAGAGAAATTGGCACAAGAAGCCCATCTGATCCAAGGTATAAATGAAGTGGAACAAAATATTGCCGTCCTGGAACAGTACGAGTTTGTAGACTTATCAAAAACATCTGATATAGACTCATGCACCTCTCCTCAAATGGCCATGGAACTCGAAGCGGACTCTTTGATGCAAATCGATGATGTTGTAGAAAACGCTGTCAATGTCCTCCAACATTCGGCAAACGAAACTCCTCTAGCAGATCTAATGATCATCGAAGACTTCTTCAGAACCTGCAAAAATGAATTCACTATACTCCGATGCTTAATATCAAAGCAACTGAGCCACAAAAAACTGATCAGGGTCCTCCAAGAATTCACTTCTCTTCAAGCCTCGATTGATGACTTTAAGAAAAAGGCAGAAGAATTAGACCTTTCCGAAGATATCAAGAGCTATTTAGCAACATTCATGATACATGCAGACGACTGTTTGAAAAACGTCCAGGAATCGATTCTCAAAATAATTGACTCCCAATCTGAAACCTTGTTCAGAACGCCGCAATTAAAAATTAAAGTTACTACTGAATCTTTGAAGATGAAGTTACTTCACGATGAATCAGTGACGGTAAGGGAAATTTCAAATCAATTTGTTGAAGTTTTTGAAGTTGTTCAGGCATGCCTGCCCAGAACTGAAGAACTAATTATTGAGGAAATTAAAAATCCTTTAGCGATACAACCTAGATTAGAAGAAAATGCATTGATTCAACGAGTCGAACAAATTGAAACCTCTATTGAGAATCACCTGATGACATCGGCAGTAGATTCTAAAACAAGAAATGTACTTAAAGAATTACTTGAGTGTATTCATAAGCATCAAGACTACAAGGATGCTATTGGAACAGGCAAAACTCTTATCATCGTTAAGTGCCTAGCAGAATGTTCGGAAATTCTACAAGAGCAAATACTTGAAACTAATTTGAAAAAAGGTTTGGAGGAAGAAATTGAAATTAAAGAGGTTGCTCTCAAAAATCTTTTGACGGAAATGCTGGAGCCTCTACAAGCTTTTCATGGTCAGCTCAAAAATGCCCAAGAACAGATACTTTCCGGAGCAACAGAAGATTCAATCTCTATCGACATTTCAACAACTGAATCTTTCATACAAACCATGACCGAGATTCATAAAGAGATAGCTCAGATAGCATCAGAAAGATCTATTGTTGACAACGAGGATATTTCACTTATAATGGAAGTGGACAATGAGATACACATTATACAAGAAAGTATTCGATCCATGGACAACATCCCGGCTACTGTGAAAGAAATTGCGAAGCCAATAGAAAAAATAGAAGAATCCCTACACAGTTTACTGTCTTCGCAAACTGCTGTTGCTGAAAATAAAGACGAGTGTTCCACTGGTAAGTATTCATCACTTATTGCGATATCATTATAATGAAAACTTTTTATGAAATTGTCAAAAATACGTTTTATAAATATCAATTTGCCTGGATCATGAACTCGAGCGTTTCATAGACATAGAACTCGTTGTGATCGCGGCTTCACATTTGATCAAAAATCTGCACAATAGTAGATGGAATCCAAATTGCTCTAAAGCTAAAAACTTTATTGAGTTTACCTTCCGATGAATGTGTGCAGCCCAAAGTAGTTGATATGAAAGGTCAAATGTATTATCTCTCAAAAATATACTTTTATAAATTGATTGGCATAACATGGATGCATATATAAAAGGAAAAAATATATGTGGAATACGAAAAATTTTTTACGTAGCCTATAATGTGTCCCACTGCTGGGCAAAGGCCTCCCCATTTCGAGCCCACACATCTCTAGTCAGAGCTAGATTGACCCACTCTAAAAAAAATATAAAAAATCATACGAAAAATTAAATCGTGTATTTTTGACAACCTGTTAACTGCTAGCTGCAATAGAAAATATTGCAACCACGTCCGAAGTTAAGAGTTTAAGCACATGTAAACGAACAGGTAAAGAGTAAATGAGTTGAGCAAGCTTCAAGTGTTTTGAGTGTAAGATAAAAAATAAGGATTATTTAAAAGAAACGGTCAAGTGCGAGTAGGACTCGCGCACCAAGGGTTCCGATAACACTTGAAGAGCGTTACACGTGTATTTGGTTTTCACATGAAAAAACTAAAGTATGATGCCATCCATGTAAACGAAATTGAATATTTTTTGTAGAAAGACAGATTTTTGCAGTTTCAAATTTTTCCCTTTACTTGTGCATAAGAGCTTGCTTTGTGCAAAATTTCATGATTGCAGGCCTACGGGAAGTACCCTATAGGTTTTGGGTCCATTGCGATTACTATAAAAATCCAACAATTTTACAGCATAAACAGTCGGAGCGTTCGATTGCATCGACCTGGAAGGTTGATTTTTTTACAGCTATATGCGACCACAGACCTTAACAATTGATATCAATTTCAGCCTGATACGTTCTTGATACAAAAGGTCTTGACACACAGATGGACAGACGGACGGACGGACAACAAAGTGATCGGAACGGAACCCTAAAAAGACAAATCTTACAATAGTTGCTAAATTTAATGACTCGCAGCGGCAGTGAGAACAAAATGCTTATTATTAATGTTACTTGTGCGCCACAATTCTTTATTTTCACATAACCTACGTTTTCAGAATTCAACGCAGAACTTTTGAAACATATTGAAAAATATGTTTCTGAAGATGTCTTTGAAATTATTGAAGATATTACTGCAATAGTCAAAGTAGATGAACTCAAAGAATCAATAACATTGGCGTGTGAATTACGCGAGAATATGGCGACCATAAATGCTGCTTTATGCATGGAAACAGCGAGTGAACTCATCGCCGATTATGTAACAACACAAGCGAGAATAGTTCATGAGCTACAAAATGCTTTATCCGTTATCCAAACAGAAGTTATTAAACACGCTGAACAGTTAAGTCAAATGATTGACACCATCGCGTTGCAGAAGTTAGAAAACATAATAATAAATCTCCAAGAAGAACTCGCTATTTCAGAGGCATTCACACCAGTGGAACTCAAGGAACCAAAGAAGGACGTCACGATGATGGAATCTGGCAAAATAGTTAAAGATGCTGTACCATCGGAAGAACCTCTTCCTGTTGAAGAAGTCGAACAAAGAAAAGAAGAAACTGAAGTCACCACAGCCATTGCCGAAGCAATAGTTGATCCGGTAGACGCAGAGGCAGTAGGGAGAGTAGTGGAAGAGAAAGGAGTGTTAGGAAGGTTTGCTGTAGCAAAAGCAACTGCGATAGCAGAAGAAGACATTGTGAGTGATATTATTCCTGCAGTGAAGTCAGAAGAAGCAGTCATCAGTGAAGACGTTGAAGTTTTAGGTAAACCTATTGCAGGTAAGGTTTTATTTTTATTACTATGTTAAGCAATTTTAATGACTTGAACCGTAGAAAATTAATAATATTATAATTTAGACGTAACTTCGGCTAACTAACATCGGCTGATCACCAACATACACCCTTTTACAAGCAGTGCTGTTTATTTAACATACGTGGTTGCTAAGTTTAATAGTAGAGTAATTCATAAATTACTCCAGTTTTGCGTTTATAATTAGCAAAAATGCAATGAGTAATGAATTAACTCAACAAATGCTTAAACTATCATAAATTCCACTCAGTGAGAGAAGAGACAGATGGACTACAAACTGGAATAGTCTAGAAGAAGTTATATTTATTTTATCGTCTTATAAATAATAATAATAATAGTTGCCCATTTATGTTCCCACAGCACGGACTTATACTCTTTTATTTATTTTATGTCCTATTGACAACTTACATTAATTTGAACGCAGAGTTCAATGTGAACAAAATAACTAGGTAACTAAACGTTGAAACTGTAGCTTACATAAAGTTGGTACCAATCTAAAAAGCATTCTTCGCTAAAATTGCTATCACTGACCCATTTCTCTGGACGAAGCAGGTCCCGTTGAAAATATACACGTGGAAGAATTAAAAGCTGTCAAAGAAGTAAAAACAGTAATATTTGAACAAGTGATGATGATGAATACCGAAGAAATTATCGTGGAAATTATAGAACTAGATTCTTCTAAACCAATTACGGGTAACTTATTAATGTGTCTAACAATAAAATCACTTCGTCTATGATTTTAATATCAGCAGGGTCGGAATGAAATCATATTATGCCATTATATGTATTGAAATAACATAAATCTTGCATCACCTTAACTCCAAATATAGTGTAGATACTAATACACTAAATTTTTTAGGTGTTTAAGAAGATCATTGGGATATGAATGATGATGACTTCACTTGATTTTCAGATACTCTTCAGCAACATATTCAACTATACTTATCTGATGATGTATCGAAAATTATTGCAGAACTTTCTAAAGTTCTTGATAGCGAGGAACTTAAAAAATCTCTTGCCATTGCCCAAGAGTTGTATAATACTACAACTGCGACAAGTGGGTTAGCAGTGCTAACTTCAGAGCAGACTGAAATTGCTCAAATATTAAATAGTGTGCTCAGTTCTATACAGACACAATTAATTGATAACTCCCAAGACCTTCTAACGACAATTAAAACAGATAATCTTCAAAAAATTGTTGACATAGTCACCAGTATTCAGATCGATTTAGCTGTGACCGCGGCCTTAAAACCACCCGCAGATAATTCAGAAGCAGCATCTGTAACGGATACATTTCCAAACGAAAATATTAACAATACCACTAGTAATATAAATCTAATTAAGGAAGAGCAAATATTAGAATTAGAAGCACAAAGTGAAAATATTTATGCTGTAATCAGGCCAAAATCAAATGCTCTTGTTAAAAATAAATCACCTGATAAAATTACAGTTTTATCAAAAAAGTCTGTCAATGATGTGATACCTACTGAAGTACATGAAATTGACGATTCCAAAGAAATAGGTAAAATGGATGCCAACGTAGAGACGAAGAAGAGTCTACCATCTGCAGCACAACAGCAAGGAGAACAACACGAGAAACTTAAGTTTACAAATCCCGAAGATAATTACTCTCTAATTTTTGAAACACCTTCGGATAATGATGTTTTTCAACGCCAAACAGATATTGAAATAGCACATTCCGAATGTAACAAACTTACAGGAACAACAATAACTCCAGATCAATTAATTCCTCAAAAAGATGGCCACGAGGGTAAAATTTTGGAAACACATAATCAAATCATAGATAACATACGGTTAACACAAGTAAAGCAATCAATACAACCAGTTTTAATTGTATCAAGTGAAGGAATTTCAAATGAACAAGCTTCTTTATGCCAACAATCTGAGGGTAACTTATTTTATTATAGGATTTCAATAAAATCGATGCTGTTGTTTTGTTACGAAATTCATTCAATTTTATTTAACTAATTATATTCTATATTATGTTAAAATAACTTAGGTAATGAATTTGTCAAACCAAATACCATTATAAACAACAAAATACTTATTAAAGCTTCTAGTACTACTAGTAACAAAATAATAGAATAACTGCTTCAAAATTTTGCCTAAAAGATATTTATCGCCGTATAAAATGCAATGTATAATTTTCAGAGACACTTCAAAATCACATTCAAGAATTACTCTGTGATAGAACGGTGAAAGTGATTGAAGAATTATCCAATATTCTTAGAACTGATGATGTGAAACAATCCATATCCATTGCCAAAGAATTGTCAGAAGCCTTTAAAGCTTCATCAACGTCAACGTTAGAAGGACATGGAGATGTTTTCTCCCTAAAACTTCATACTACAAGTTTTGAGTTAGTTAAGAAGCTTAACAGTGCGTTATCTGTTGTACAAACATATTTACTAGACAATGTTCAGTCCCTCCTTGGCTTAATTGGTACCGAAAATTTACAACAAACCGCTGATATTATTACCCAGCTTCAGATAGACCTGGCTGAGATTGAAGCTATTCAAACTGTAGCTATGCCACAAATGGGCAATGTACGATATGAATCTGTAGAAATGGAAAACTTCGTTGAGAGTATAGATGAAGACAAGCAGACCACTATGGGCGGAAGTCTGACGTTCCTAGAAGAACCACAAGCAGCGTTGCAAGAATATTCAGAAAAAATTATAACGGAAGAAGACTTGAATATCGGAGATACTTCTTCTTCTACTACTTCTACTTTATCTGTGAAGCAGGTTGATGTAATAGCTGTTGTAGTTCAAGAATGCGCTATCAATAAGCTAGAGCCTACAAATGATAGTAATAATACGAATATAGTAGCCGCATTGGATGAATCAGTTGGTGCTCATGAGATAATTAGTGCGCCTGAAAATATTGAAATAGTGGAATTACTGACTGAAATAAAAGAGTTTCAATCAGCAGAGCTAGTGGAAACTGATATAAGCAATACAAAACTAAGCGAAGACCTGACTAATAAACTTTTCGTTTTGTTTCAATCTACTACGGGTAAAGATTTATTTTGTACTTTTGGCAGTTCAAAAATCATGCTTTAACAATACAAAATAAATCATCTTAATTTAAAGTTTATTTGCCAAACAGAACATTTGAATTAAAGTCATAATTATAATAATCTGTTAGTCTAATTTAGACATCATTATTGTATCTCTCTAAGTTATTCTACATAAATGGTACTTGTAGTACATAATAACAGCTTTAGTAACATTACTAAAGATATAGGTACAGTGGCTTTAAAACATGAATAATATTTTACAGAAGTACTCGTACATACTTGTAACGCATCATCATGCATGACACAAACAGCTAATTTTACCTACACAACTAGTCATAAAACAGCTTAGATAGTTAAGTTTAATATTCTTAATTGATTTATGACAAAAAACATATTTCAGAAACACTCCAACATCACATACAGCAATACTTATGTGATGAAATTGCGGAAGTAATTAAAAATTTACCAGATATACTAAAACTTGACGAACTCAAACAATCAGTGCTGATTGCTCAAGAGTTGCATGAATCTATTATTGCTTCTATATCTGAAACGCCACATGAAGAAATAGACATCTTTTCCAAAGAATCTCTTGCAGTTCAAGTTGCGCTAGCACAGAAACTGAATAGTGCATTATCTGTTGTGCAGTCACAGATTTTGGACAATAATCAAGATCTTAGCACAATCAGTACCGAACAAATACACAAAGTTGCTGACGTAGTCACTCAGCTCCAGATATGTTTAGATGAATGTGTAGCCACAAAAACTGTTCCAGAAATTACTACAGAGATTACAACTAAGCCGAAAAAACATGCCTCATCCGATAGTACTGTAGAAATTGTTCATAGTTCGACTTCTGAGGAACAGTCTGAAATATTTCCTGTCTTTGAAAATGACCAGTTGGTTATCAAAGAAAAAGAAACTGAGCTAGATGAAAAACAAATTCCCACAGAAGACGTTTTAACCGAAAATAGTGCAACTAAAAAAGAAGCAATTACAGCTACATACGATGAAAAAGTTCAACTGGGAGATTCTCTTTCTAATACAACTGTGCGAGAGATTGTTGATGGTGCTCCTTTAAGCCAAGAATCTGTTTTTCACGAGATTAAACACGAATATGATAATTATGTTACAAATATAGTAACAATACCCGATGAAGCAATAACTGTAGTAGCTCAAGAGGTTCTTTGTGTGAACACTGACGGCGAAAAAATGCAAGAATTTACGTTGCCAGTGCAAGAAGCAGTTGCTAATGCTAAAAATGTTGAGAATATTGTTGATAATCAACCAATGTCACTGAAGTCTTCAACGGGTAAATATTTAATAATGTGGTCGATTCTCTAGGTTACACTGACTAAAATTACTTGACAATATTAAGTTTGACAGCTCTTATGCGGACGCCATAGATTCCATTTTCGAACTGACTTTTGAATTATTTTAATGTACTGATGAACTAATTCAAAAGTGAGTTCGAAAATGGAATCTATGGCAACCGCGTAAGAGCGTCGGAGCTAATATTGTTAAGTAATTTTAGTGAGTGTGTCCTAGAGAATTGGCCCCTATATCTCAAATGAAAAACATTAATGCTTTAATCGACCTTAGGTCACTCCATTATACTAATTTAAATTAATTGTTTCAAAGTCATAGGATCATTTCTTATGATAACTGTTATTCGTGGTTATTGGTATTCAGTATTTTAAAATTAAACCAACAAAACTCGTGGCGTAATCATCACATCAACCTTTTTTTAATAACTCAATCAGTTTCATGATAATAACCAGCTTCAATCACTTTGCTAGAACGATTCATTTATTATTTACAACCAATGTATAATATTTCAGAAATACTTAAACATCATATTCAGGAATACCTTTCTGATGAAACTGCTGAAGTCATTGGGAATTTACCAGATACTCTAAAATTAGACGAATTCAAACAATCAGTGCTGATTGCCCAAGAGTTGCATTATTCTATTATTGCTTCTATAACTGAAAAGCCTTATGAAGAAATAGACATCTTTTCTAAAGAATATCTTGCAGTTCAAGGTGCGTTGGCACAGAAACTGAATAGTGCATTATCTGTTGTGCAGTCACAGATTCTGGATAATATTTACGATATTAGCACAATCAGTGCCGAACAAATACACAAAGTTGCTGACATAGTCACTCAGCTCCAGATATGTTTAGATGAATGTGTAGCCACAAAAACTGTTCCTGAAATTACTACAGAGATTACAACTGAGCCGCAAAAACATGCCTCGTCCGATAGTACTGTAGAAACAATTGTTCATAGTTCGGCTTCTGAGGAACAGTCTGAAATATTTCCTGTCATTGAAAATGAGCAGTTGGTTATCAAAGAAAAAGAAACTGTGCTAGATGAAAAACAAATCCCCACAGAAGACGTTTTAACCGAAAATATTGCTACTATAAAAGAAGCAATTACGGCTACATTCGATGAAAAAGTTCAACTGGGAGATTCTCTTTCTACTACAATTGTGCGAGAGATTGATAATGCTGCTCCTATAAGCCAAGAATCTGTTTTTCACGAGATTAAACAGGAAGATGATAATGATGTTACAAATATAGTAACTATACCCGCTGAAGCAGTTACTGTAGTAGCTCAAGAGGTTCTTTATGTGAACACTGACGGCGAAAAAATGCAAGAATGTACGTTGCCAGTGCAAGAAGTTGCTTATGCTAAAAGTGTTGAGAATATTGTTGATAATCAACCAATTTCACTTAAGTCTTCAACGGGTAAATATTTTTAATATCTCAAATTAAAACATTAATGCTCTAATCGACTTAAGGTCACTCCATTATACTAATTAAAATTAATTGTTTCAAAGTTATAGGATAATTTCTTATAATACATGTTATTCGTGGTATTTATCTCAGTATTCAGTATTTTAAAATTAAACCAACAAAACTCGTGGCGTCATCATCACATCAACCTTTTTTTAATAACTCAATCAGTTATATGATAATAACCAGCTTCAATCACTATGCTAGAAGAATTCATTTATTATTTACAACCAATGAATAATATTTCAGAAATACTTAAACATCATATTCAGGAATACCTTTCTGATGAAACTGCTGAAGTCATTGGGAATTTACCAGATACTCTAAAATTAGACGAACTCACACAATCAGTGCTGATTGCCCAAGAGTTGCGTGAATCTATTATTGCTTCCATTACTGAAATGCCAGATGAAGAAACTGACGTCTTTTCCGAAGAACTTCTTGCAGTTCAAAGTGCGTTGGCACAGAAACTGAATAATGCATTATCTGTTGTGCAGTCACAGATTCTGGACCATGTTCAAGATCATGGCACAATCAGTACCGAACAAATACAGAAAGTTGCTGACGTAGTCACTCAGCTACAGACATGTTTAGATCAATGTGCAGCCACAAAAACCGTTACTGAAATCACTACAACAGAGACACAAAAACATGCCTCGTCCGATGGTACTGTAGAAGCAATTGTTCATAGTTCGTTTTCTGAGGAACAGTCTGAATTAATTCCTGTATTTGAAAATAAGCCGTTAGTTATCAAAGAAAAAGAAACTGAGCTAGATGAAAAAATAATTCCTGTCTTTGAAAAGGAGCCGTTGGTTATCAAAGAAAAAGAAACCGAGCTTGATGAAAAGCAAATTCCCACAGAAGACGTTTCAACCGAAAAAAGTGCTACAAAAAAAGAAGCAATAACGGCTACATTCGATGAAAATGTTCAACTGGGAGATTCTCTTTCTACTACAATTGTGCGAGCGATAATTATAAGCCAAGAATCTGTTTTTCACGAGATTAAACAGGAAGATGATAATGTTGTTACAAATATAGTAACTATACCCGCTGAAGCAGTTACTGAAGTAGCTCAAGAGGTTCTTTGTGTGAACACTGACGGCGAAAAAATGCAAGAATGTACGTTGCCAGTGCAAGAAGAAGTTGCTAATGTTAAAAGTGTTGAGAATATTGTTGATAATCAACCAATTTCACCTAAGTCTACAACGGGTAAATATTTAAAAATATCTAAAATTTTAACATTAATGCTTTAATCGACCTTAGGTCACTCCATTATACTAATTAAAATTAATTGTTTCAAAGTTATAG
The DNA here is from genome assembly GCA_963457715.1 of Argyresthia albistria. Classification (NCBI taxonomy): domain Eukaryota; kingdom Metazoa; phylum Arthropoda; class Insecta; order Lepidoptera; family Argyresthiidae; genus Argyresthia; species Argyresthia albistria. The sequence continues at coordinate 6,104,909 of OY735254.1, read as the reverse complement.
GATAATTTCTTATAATACATGTTATTCGTGGTATTTATCTCAGTATTCAGTATTTTAAAATTAAACCAACAAAACTCGTGGCGTCATCATAACATCAACCTTTTTAATAACTCAATCAGTTACATGATAATAACCTGCTTCAATCACTATGCTAGAAGGATTCATTTATTATTTACAACCAATGAATAATATTTCAGAAATACTTAAACATCATATTCAGGAATACCTTTCTGATGAAACTGCTGAAGTCATTGGGAATTTACCAGATACTCTAAAATTAGACGAACTCAAACAATCAGTGCTGATTGCCCAAGAGTTGCGTGAATCTATTATTTCTTTTATAACTGAAATGCCAGGTGAAGAAACAGACGTCTTTTCCGAAGAACTTCTTGCAGTTCAAAGTGCGTTGGTACAGAAACTGAATAGTGCATTATCTGTTGTGCAGTCACAGATTCTGGACCATGTTCAAGATCTTGGCACAATCAGTACCAAACAAATACAGAAAATTGCTGACGTAGTCACTCAGCTACAGACATGTTTAGATGAATGTGTAGCCACAAAAACCGTTACTGAAATCACTACAGAGATAACAACAGAGACACAAAAACATGCCTCGTCTGATTGTACTGTAGAAGCAATTGTTCATAGTTCGACTTCTGAGGAACAGTCTGAAATAGTTCCTATGTTTGAAAATGAGCCGTTAGTTATCAAAGAAAAAGAAACTGAGCTAGATGCAAAAATTATTCCTGTCTTTGAAAAGGAGCCGTTGATTATCAAAGACAAAGAAACCGAGCTAGATAAAAAACAAATTCTCACAGAAGACGTTTCAACCGAAAAAAGTGCTACTAAAAAAGAAACAATCACTGCTACATTAGATGAATACGTTCAACTGGGAGATTCTCTTTCTATTACAATTGTGCAAGAGATTGATAATGCTGCTGCTATAAGCCAAGAATCCATTTTTCACGAGAATAAACAGGAAGATGATTATGATGTTATAAATATAGTAACTATACCAGATGAATCAGTTACTGTAGTAGCTCAAGAGGTTATTTGTGTGAACACTGACGGGGAAGAAATGCAAGAATCTACGTTGCCAGCGCAGCAAGAAGCAGTTGCTAATGCTAAAAGTGTTGAGAATATTATTGATAATCAACAAATTTCACTTAAGTCTTCGACGGGTAAATATTTATTAATATCTTAAATCAAAACATAAATGCTTTAATTTGACCTTAGGTCACTACATCAAACTAATTAAAATTAAATGTGTCAAAGTTATAGGATAATTTTTTATGATCAGTGATCGGATATTCGGATGCATATTTACCTAAAGTTCAGGTGTTAGCTAATAAGGAAAGCAGTTTGCTATCGAAAAATCCCAATTTTAGTGATTTATGAATATGGAAACTTAATTTCATAAAAAATATTTTTGAAATTAATTTGTTTTTTTCTCAAACACACACGCTCTTGTACCCTTAAATCACACATATTTGCATAGATCAAATATTAACACTAAATAAATATGCATTCGATAAGTTACAAAATATCGGGATACCATTTAAACTTTACATTTGTTTTTGAGATAAATTATTTTTACTAAAGAAGCCGCTTCCATCCTTTTACAACTAAAAACAAACTTTAGGTAAATATGCATCCGAATATCCGATCACGCTTGTGATACATGTTATTCGCGGTATTAATTTTACCTATTTTGAATTAAAACCAACAAAACTCGTTATACTTAGCAAGGCCTCATCACCATATCAACTTTTTTTCCAATAACTCAATCAGTCACATCACATTAATAATAACCAGCTTCAATCACTTTGCTAGAAGGATTCTTTTATTATTATTTACAACCAACGAATAATATTTCAGAAACACTTCAACATCATATTCGGGAATACCTTTCAGATGAAACTGTTAAAGTCATTGGGAATTTAACAGATACTATAAAATTAGATGAACTCAAACAATCAGTGTTGATTGCCCTAGAGTTGCATGAATCTATTATTGCTTCTATGACTGATACGCCAGATGAAGAAACTGATGTCTTTTCTGAAGAACCTCTTGCAGTTCAAGGTGCGTTGGCACAGAATTTGAATAGTGCGTTATCTGTTGTGCAATCACAGATTCTGGACAATGTTCAAGATCTTAGCACAATCAATACCCAGCAAATACACAAAGTGGCTGCCGTAATCACTCAGCTCCAGATAAGTCTAGATGAGTTTGTAGCTACAATAACTGTTCCTGAAATCACTTCAGAGACTACTACTGAGCCACAAAAAGATGACTCGTCCGAAATTACTGTAGATACTCCTATAATTGACGTTATTTCGACATCTGGTGGACAGTTTGAAATAACTCCTGTCGTTGAAAGTGAGTATTCCGTCAACAGAGAAGACGTTTTAACCGAAAATTTTAACTCTAAAAATGAATTATCATTAGCCGGATTAGATGACATCGTTCAGCTGGATGATTCTCCTACAATTGTGGAACAGGTTGACACCGCTAATGTTGGTATTCAAGAGATTAATAAAATAGAGCCTTCCATTGATTCGAGTATCACAAATATAATAAGTGTACTGGACGAATCGTTTGTACTCGTTGCTCAAGATGAAATTCGATGTGTTGAAAAATTATCTGTAGAACCAAAATCTGAAATGTCTGAACAAGTTGCGGAGCAAAATATTGAATATGAATCTAAACTCGAGAAATATGTTAAAACCAATGAAGTAAGAAAATCGGAACAATTAAGTTTAACATCTGCGAGTGACATGTCAACAGAAGCCGTTTTATCTGTGGCACAAGTGATTGGAAGTATTTCCGAAACATCCACAATCGTAAACGTGGAATATGATTCTCTTAATGATCAAGTAGAAGGAAAACACATTGAGGTACAAGACGCAAGCCCCTCGCAACTAATGGCTAGCGAAATTGGTAACTCGACTCAGCAAGGACCTGGCGTTACTGAGGACTCCCCGTTATTCCATACAAATATTGGTAACGATTTGTTGTGTATTTTAATTTATATTAGTAGTTCTCTTGGTTTTACCTAAAATCTAATATCCACCACTCATCTAATCAAAAAGAGAAACTACTTTATTTTTGTTCATTCTAATAATGTAGTAAAAAAAGTTGTATAAGTTGGGCTCAAATACGAAGGGTTCCGCACCGTCAAGAAAAAGTACAAAAAACATGTTTCTTATATGGAGTTATCCTTATTTTTTATTTCGTCTTGTTAATTATTTGTTGCCGTTGCAGCAACAGATAAACGCATTCTGTGAAAATTACAACCCTACCTAATACACTTCGTGCGATACAGCTAGCTAACGGACAGACGGACGGACGGATGGATGGAAAGCAGTGGCTTAGTAATAAGGACTCGTTTGGCAACCTTAGGGTACGGAACCCTAGCATGATGTTGTATGCTAGGAATGCTAGGAAGTTATCTTAAATATTTACGAGTACATACATGCCACATTAAGTATTTTGATAATAAAGCGACGTGAAAAAGTTTTTTTAGGACGTATTTCTCTTCCAAATGCAGCAGTATTGGCATTTTGGCTGATTTTGATAAGCCAACATTCTCCAAGATTTTTTTTTAATATTTTAATAGTGACGTAATTCTATGTTTAATATACATATAAACAACTTCTGCTTCTGCATTAATTCGCTTCAACGGTTCGTTTAATTGTGTTAAAAACAATCAATCAAACTTTATTACAGAATTAATTTTGCATCACATAAAAGAATATGTTTCGAAGGATGTAGAAAAGATAGTGTTGTCACTATCAACTGTTACAGGTATAAGTGAACTAAAGCAATCCTTGTCTTTGGCTGTAAAATTACACGATATTCTTTCCGAATTTGATGAAACAGAACTACCAAATTCAGAAGAAGAAAAGCAAAAGAATTTGGAAAAATTATTTGTAAAGATGGAACTAACTCAAGACTTAAGAAACGCATTATCAGTATTTCAAGAGCAACTTCTACACTGTGCTCCACAGCTTCAAGCTAAATACGATGAATCTCGTTTGGATCAAGTTGCACAAACGACTTCTCAGCTACAATTAGACTTGATGGCAATGTACGCCAAATCTGCCGAAGATTTGGATATGTACACTCTTGCCTTAGATCGTTTTCTCACTGATGAGGTACAGAAGCAATCACAGCCAGTCGATGAATCGCTGCCGGTTGATGGATCTGTTGAATCCTCTTCGTCTGGATCATATTATGACTTATCAGGTAGTGAGGCGTCTGATGTTATTCAACATGTTGACTTAGAATTACTAAACGAGATTGTTGATCTCAGCCTACAAAGTGGAACAAATACTAAAATACCTGAAGACGTAATCAGTAAAGACTTGGACGTGGTTGTAATGGATCAAATATTAAATGAAAGTCTTGAAACCATTTCTAGTAAAGAAATTGAAGAATTAGAATCATATACTAACGTTTCCATAAATCAAGATGTTGTACCCGTGCTATGCTTGGCTTCAGCAGAATCTGAGGTTGAACAACTACATATGGTGGAAACTTCTTCAAATTATACAACAGTCTTCAATGATCCTGCCAAGCCTTTAATTGAAGCTTACTGTAATGTGGAACAAGTGACGTTGGAACCTGAAATCACTCTGCATTATTCTTGTAACGAGAAAGAACTTTATTCGCTACTTACGGATTCAAATGGTAAAATTAAAATTCCCTGGTATTGTCTGAGATGATTTATAAAATGTGATTTTAACTTTTTCTAATAAAGGTTTCACAGTGTTTAACTACTTTAATATTGTGTTTTTATTACTTTTATATCTATTGTCGTAGTTAGAGCTGCAATACACTTACATAAACATAAAACAGTAACAAAACATAAAACAGTAACAAAAGTTTTTTTGGGCAATAACACTTAACTATTTAAACGAACTATGTGTCTCTCTCGGTGATTTACTTATTTTTCATATTTTACTTTCAGAAACACGCTTACAAGATACAGACACAACATTGGATATTAGTCTACGCACCGAAACTTTACACATGATTAACCCTAGTTTACAAGAAGAAAATGTAACCTTTGATCTTGATCACTACGAAAAAGACCAACAATTAGCCGAGCCACCGAAAACAGATTTTTCAGAGTATGAAGACCAAACAAAGAATTTTATAAATTTATCAACTATGAACCAAGAACGGATAAGGATTTCAGAAGATAGTGTATTGTATGAAACAGTCGAAGATATAGGGCCTCAAAAACAAGACAAAAATTTGAATTTAGGGCTTGCGGAAGAGAGTATAAATTCTCAATACTTAACGAATATAATAAACATTACAGACAATACGAAATCCTTAACAACGAATGCAATAGCACTGATTGAAATAATGGAAGAAAAGAAAAACAAGTCTAATTTGAACACCTTGCAATCAGCAACACTTGAGTGTACTGAAACATCAAAAGAAAGTTATCCTGTTGCATATGCTTCAGATAAAATTGACAATACTGAAAATTATACGACTACAAATTTAGACAAAGATAATTCAACATCCGCTGACGCTGAGATAACACCAGCCAGTGTTTTAGAAGCAGAATGTGCTTCCATTACTAAAAAACCTATATTATTCAAACTTGCTGAAATTTCTGAATGTACATTGTCATTACCTTCTGAGTTAACGGTACTAATAGAGACTGAGAAAGAAATTGAAATAGAAACTATGAATACTATCCATCATGAATTTTTGAACGCCGCAGCTACTTGTGACTTGGTTCCTGTTAATGTTTTGCATGAGTCCGTTTCCACTGAATTAGCAATTCTCAAAAAAACAAACGACCTTTTACCAAACTCAGCGACTAACTCAAATATTACTTGCGTTACTGAAGTTGTAGGTTCAATTTTATCTAACGATGACTTGAGAGAAAATCCGGTTTTTTTGTCTAAAAATACCGCCACTGCGATAAAAGTGACTATACCGGAAGAAAAACATATAAAATTCGATAATTCCAACATTCAGGAATTGGCAATAATTTCAGATGTTCAAGCATTACCAGCTGATTTATCTGTGGAAGATATGCAGATAACAGACACCCAATATACCGAAGAATTTACTTTCGATTCAAAGAACTTAGAAACTTCTGTACCGCTCACTTTAGAAGTGGAAGAAACGAAAAACATACCAATCACTACCGATAAGCCGACTCTCTTCGAATCAACAGTAATGTTAGAAGAGATGACGAACTTTGCCGGATTAGTTCCGTTATTGGACATAGTAACCGAAACAGAAGTCACTGATATATTAAGAATCGGTAATTACGAACAAGTGGTAATAAAAGATCAAAAAACCGTCGCATCCTCGAAAAAGTCTTTGATTCTCAATGATGCAGAAGAATCTGTGATTGCAGAAAATGATAACTCATGTCAAATCGTGGATACATCAGAACCATTCATTATAACCGCATCGCCAGATATAGCTGATGGATCTACAGAAACAGATAATTTAGCAGTTTGTAGTGTTGCTGTAATAAATCCAGATTTTATCACGAATGAAGCAGTAGTTAAAACTGAAGACAAGGAAACCGAATTCGCTAATATATTACCAGATAAGACATTGATTGTCAAAGACGCAGAGGAATCTGTGATCGTGGAAAATGATGACCACTGTCAAATCGTAGATACAACAGAACCATTAACAGTAATTGAACTAACAGATAAAGTATGTGGATCCGGTATATTAGTTGATTGTGTTGCAGCTATAAATCCAGATTCTATCGTGAACGAAGCTGTAATCCATAGCGAAGTTAATGAAGATGTATTTAACGAAGACTTTGTGTCGAGTTGTGAGAGCAATATAGAAGATAACTACCAAAAAGGAGACGATAATGTTGTCACTGTTTTGTCGGAAAGTCAGACGACACATCCGATAATATTGGATAATATTATGGAATATTGTCATGATTTTCTTTATACACCAGAAACTGCAGAAATTAGCACAGTTAATCAAAAAGTCATGTCCGTTTCTGAACTAGTTGTTTTAGAAAATATTTCAACCCTGCATGAAAATACAGCAACTAAAGGTGCAGCTATACCATCAGCTAATGCGTCTGATCTCAGTACCATTCAATTGTGCCCTAGTTTATCTACTTTGGAACAAGGAAAAGATCTGACAGATCCTTCAGTTATGCTGGTACCTACTCAGGAAAACCTTATAAGTAATATCTCAGCAAACGAACATACACCAATTGAAGAAGATAAATGTGACACAGATATACTTCTTGAAGTATTACCAGCTGTAAAACAAGCAACGCAGGAGAAGGTGCAAGACATAGCTCTGGAAAAAGTAGATATAATCGATACTCCTTGCCTTGGAAACGAGAATGCCGATATAGGTGCGACCCCAAAATATAATATTGTTATCAAAATAACAAGTGATTGTATTAAACTAAAATTGCATTTGGATTTACTGTACATTACTCTTACACAATTACACAACACATAAAAATTTGGTATTCCTTAACACATCAATGTAAAACGTACACGTAATTAGCGTAAAGTAATTGTGCTTTTGGTGTAGTAGCAACAGATTTAACATTGTTATTAAATAAACCTTTTTTGGTTCTTGCAGATGAGCCAGTGTCAGCCAGTCTTCTGCAGCACATAAACGAGTTTACTTCAGAATTAATATCTGGAGTAATAGATGAATTATCTACCGTAACCCATCTGGAAGACCTCAAGCAGACCGTTATAATTGCCCGCGAGCTACGAGAGAGAATCGATGCTTGCGAGGAAGCGTCCGTATCTGAAACAACAGGGCAAGTGGCTGAAGAACTCAAAATAGTTCAGGCAGAATTAGCGCATCAGTTACAAACTGCCTTAAGTGTCCTTCAAGAACATACTTTAAACATAGCTCAAGAGCTAGAACCAGCTATTGCCCTCGATGATCTGCAAAAAGTGACAGAGGTGGTTATACATTTGCAATCAGAATTAGCCACTGCTATAACTTTACATACAGAGGAAATGAAAATTATGGATTGTCTTGGTAAGTACGGTGTTTATTTCAAAAATACACAGAACAACTAAAGTCTATTTTTAAGGTTCTGTACCTGAGGGGTGCCAAACGGGACCATTTATTTATCACGCCCATTCGCTTGTGGACAGAAGAGTCCTTTGACTTTGACAGTGGGTACCAAGACGTCAATTAATGTCTATTGCAAGGGGATGAGGATGAGAACTTTAATATTTTTTTTTTCCTTTCCGGCTTATTTTATTTATTTATTTATTACCATATTACTAAGGCTCCGCTGTCCGTCCATCCGTCAGTAAAATAAGTATGTTTTTTACCAAGTTAGTATTTCTATTGCAGCTATAACTACAAAAATTAACCACATATTCATACAAAAGGATATTCGTTTACAAAAGGAGTATAAAATAGCCAATGTTTGTTATGTACCTCATAACGGGTGTTATTTATGAAACAATTTCAAAAACTCTTACTTTGTCTGAAAGGGTAGTAAGTAGTTTGGTCCCATTTTTTGGAAATCAGGAATCGGTCTAGTATTTAGGTATCTACATGAAAAAAACGGTGAAACTTAATTTGTTTTTACTTGAATGACATCATACATCCAGGTAAATAAATAGGAGATTGTGCACAATAAGTGCATAAAATGGGTTTTATGTACGAGTTATATACTCTGCTTTTCACATCGATTGTGAGGAAATTAAACAGCTATATTACAAAAACAGTTGCATAATGCAACGCAAAAAAAAGGGACTTCCCGCCAATATACTTTTTTTTTATACGTGGCAGTGGCACTTAGTAGAGGTGTGTGTGGCTGTTTACCTGACAACCTTTTCAAAGTCTGAGATTAAGGCTGGATTTTACCAACAAAAAGTTATACGAGAATCCCGGGTATAATTTGTATGACAATGACAGTTCAAAATGAGGTGTTCTGGAGCATGATTCTCGCGCATTCGATATACGATATCTACACCTATATCGAGTGATTTTGTAGGGGAATCTGTCAATATAGGTCTCGATATCCGTATATCGAAGGCGCGAGAATCATGCCACTGATCCTGGTGTCTACGAAAAAGTAGAAGATACTCTCGAGTAAAAGTTACTCTTTCGTTGGTAAAATTCGCTCTTAGACGAAGATTTTACTTTATAAAAAAATATTTATTTTGCCTTTTTGTGACTTTGTGGTTTTCATACAGGCAAATAAAGTTGCTCTGATCAAGTCTGTCCCATGGTGAAAGTTGTTCAGAATGATATCCCTAACAACCCTCTCTCGGCTTGTACGCCCCCTTCTGTTACACCCTGTAATCATGGCGTGTATATTTGTAATTTCTTTATTGTACTCACATGACAGTAAAAATAGCTTAACATAGAAAAAATATGTACAAAGGCGAGCTTATCTCTAATAAGAGATTTCATCCAGCAAACCATGTTGGGTAGGAGACGGAGATGATAGGTAAGGGAAAGAATTGCGCGTACAATAAAACTTTTCTAGTATAATACATATTATTATTACACATAAGTACAAATAAGAACCTATTGCTAAGGAATAGACTACATAAACAGTTACATAAATATAGCTTAACAATAAATATCGTATGAATACACTAATACATACCAGTATACCTATATCTAAATAGACAGTGAAAGATAGTGCTAGTGTATATTGTGTATACGTGTGGACTTCTGAATAAATACTGAAATACTTCACTGTCAGAAGACAGATTTTGTGGGCTCGATTTTGTTGTGTTTATAGACGACATTCGCTTCCCGAGCGGGCAGGATTATCTCAGTAGGTCATAAAGTTGGCATTTTTTAGTTTAAATTAGTTCAAAAATTATTTCAGTTTTTAACTTGGTGATTTAATGCTGTTTTAATAAAGGTATTATCGTACAAAATGTTGTGATAATAAGCACATTATGTGTGGATTGGACTGTTGTACTCGTATATTGAATTAAAAGCTTAAAGTCGACCGAACAAAACGGCCATGGCATCTTACAAGCATGTTCTAAACACGTTTCTTGCATTTTGTGAAAATGCGCGTGGGTCTTCTAGGATTCCGTACCCGGAGTGCCGAAATGCACACGGTAAGCATAATATTGTGATGCGGAACTGAGGATGAAAACCACACATGGCCACCAGAACTGCTCAATACTAGGTACAAATACAAGGTGGCTGACGGGCAACGCATAGCCTAAACCGGTGGACCTAGAGCCGTGAAACTTTGTTCAGCGGTTCCTTATGTAGCGTAGGGTAGCACTAACATGGGATTTGACGAAATTAATTCCCCAAGGGGGGGAGGGGGGGATAGGGGGTTACAGTTTGTATTAAACTCAAAAAGCACTTGACATTGGTTTCTAATTAAATAGGGTTTGTGGAAGACGGTATTTTTTTAGTTTTACTTTTTGTTTCAATTATTAGGTCGTTTTGTGACTAAATATTATTACTAAATAACATCGTGCTGCAAATCTAGGAATGAAAATTACGCCCACTTGTATTTTTCCTTGTACGACTATCGGTTCTTCAGATAGAAACCGCCGAAGACGTACGAACTGACGGACGCTTAAAATGAGGGCATGGTTTGGCAACTTTTGGGTTAGGGACTCATGTTAATTTTATAATTATATTGTGATGTTGGACTTGCAGAAAAACAAGATGCTGTCTCACAAGAATCCGATAATGAGAACACAATGAAGCGGTTAGAAAATCTTCTTCAAGAAGTCAGTGATAAAATTGATGAGTCATCAGACAAAAACACCGAAAGCATCGAAGCTTTGCGTGACTCTCTTGATGAAGTTCAAACAGTTATTATAAAGCTGCGTCGAGACTACGATAGCACCGATAACGATACACTCAATGAAACTTTGGAAGATCTGGAGTGTAGCGTGAGGAGTGTTCAATTACAGATCACCGAAGATAGTCCACCAGAGTTGTTAAAAGAAGCATGCGCAACTTTACAGTTACTTGTTAACAACATGAATGAAACTCAAGAAGTGAACGTTTCTGAAATAATTATTAAAGAAGCTAACAAAACAGAGAAGATTCTTGTCAAATGCTCCGATGAAACACAAGAATCAGTTGATTTATTAGATATTGCTCTACATCTTGACAGCAGTAGTCCTAGTCATATAGGTGATATTGTTGCTAGCCTGAATGTGCTTAAAACGACAATGATGTCTCTTCGTCTTAGCTTTTTAGGAAATGTTGAGTCAATAATTGAGAAAGGAATTGAAGTTAATCAAAAGTTGGAGCAAATAGAAGATAAAGTATATGCTTTGGAAAAACAACTCACAGAAGAAGAAAATTTAAAGGTTGAGATAAAAGACTGCATTTTAACAGCTATTCACTCTGTATTCGGGAGTATTTCTAACATGCGTGGTACAATATTAAGCATACAAAAACAGTACATGTATGACAATTACGGGAAACCGTCTGAAAAAATCCACAAGGCAATGAAAAATATTTCTGTTATTACTTATCTCGTTGAAAATGGCGAAGAAGAATCAAAGTGGAAATCTCTCTCAAATTCTCTACGAAAAGTTCTTGTTCATTTTGAGGATATAAAATTCTACGTTAATCTTGACAAAACTGCGAGAATTCCAAATGACTCTGACATCACTAAATGTGTGCTAGATAACATAAAATCTAATATTTCAGATGTAATATCTCAGGCTAATGATTTGGATGTCAATGCAGTTGAAAAAATTGAGAATGTTATCGATTATCTGGAGACTTATTTAACCAGTATAGATTCTCGATCAACTCTGGAAGTAAAAGAGAAAATTCCCATATTCAAGAATGTTGCTTCACAAGTTCTTGAACTAACTGAAATTATAAAGGGGCAGAAAGAAAAAAAAGCGAAGTCTTTGAAACAAGAACTGGTCGAAGAAATATCCCAAGAAATTATTTCTGAAAAAGAAGCATATGATGTGAGTACAGTACAGAATCAAAATGTACAATCAGATGTTGTTAAAAATATAATAGAGGAGTCAAAGCTGGTCACTGATTCTTGTGCTGAGATGAGTATAAAAGACACTGATTCTAAACAGATACCTGAAGAAACGATACCATCAACTAGTAAAGCTGTTATAGAAGAAAGTAACCAAATAATTCAAGTAGTGGAACAAATTGAAGTTGTCGAAAAATCTGATTCTACTGAAGAGCAATCAGTTCAAAATTCTGAAGTTAATAATCAATATAAAACAATTATATCCGAAGATGGCCAAGAAACCGTCTGCCAAGTGATTCAAGAAGCAGAAATCGAACAATTGATATCGCATGAGATGACAACTGCAGTTTCCGAACATTTACAACAACAACAAATTGTGTCCATGGTGTCAAAAGAACCTGAACCATCCACTAGTAGAGATATATTAGGGGACCAAAAATCTTTATCTCAAATTGATAGTCAGAAAGAAGGAGCCATGTTTAAGCAGCAGGATGATTCAGCAGAGAAAAAACGCAAAGAAGATGTTGCACGTGATGTAGAAGAGACAGCCGAATCATTTGAGCTTGCTGAACAACAAAACCAAGAAGGAGAAATAATAGCGAAAAAGATTGAACTTAAAGAGATTGGAGAAAAAAAAGAGTATGATGGAGACACTCATACCTCAAAAGAAACCGAAGAAGCAAAGCTTAAGCAGGTAGACGAAGAGAAAAAATCGAATGAGACAAAAATAACAGATGAAGACCGCATCGCTGAAAAAAAAGAAAAAATAAAACATGAGCAGAAGGAAGAACAAAATTTGGCCATAAAGAAAAGTGAAGAAGAATCTCATATTTTAAACAAGAACGAAGAAGCCAGCATTGCAATTGAGAACGAAGAAACTAAACGAATGCAAGTAGGAGAAAAAGTTGCCGAGGAAAAGACAGAACAATTTGAAGTAGCTCTTATTGCACAAGAAAAAGTTGAAGGTGAAATAATGCGAAAAGAAGAAATCCTGCCGGAAGAAATGGAAAAGAAGCAAGAAGAAGACGAATTAGCAAAGATGAATCGAAAAGAGGAAGAAGCTCTTATTGCGAAAGAAGATGAAGAAGCTACAAGAAAGCTTATTGAAGACAAAATTGTGGAAGAAAATTATCAAAAAGAAAAAGAAGCTTGTAATTTACAAGAGGAAAAACAAGCTCAGATTTCAAAAAGGGAAGAAAAATCCGAACAAAAGCAAAAGGAAGACAAAACATTGGCAAAGAAGAAACAAAAAGAGGAAGAAGGTCGTATTGCAAAAGAGAAAGAAGAAATTGAAGAAAAATTTTCTGAAGAAAGAATAACGGACGAAAATAAAATAAATGAAGATGAAAAAGAAGAACAGCAGCGAACGAGTGGTGCAAGCGGTGTTCGAGCAGCTCTAATAGCAAAAGAAAAAGAAGAAGCTAAAAATAAGCAAATTGTAGACAACATTTCGGAAAAAAATAAACAAAAAGAACAAGAAGCACGTATTTTACAGGAGGAAGAAGAAGCTCGGATTTCAAAAGAGAAAGAAGAAGCTGAGGGACAGCAAATTAAAGACAAAATTGAGGATGAAAGTAAACAAAAAGAAGATCACGTATTACAAGAGCAAGTAAAAGCTCGTATTTCAAAAGAGAAGGAAGAATCTGAACGAATGCAAAAAGAGAACGAAAAATTGGCAAAGAAGGAACAAATGGTGGAAGAAGCTCGTATTGCAAAAGATAAAGAAGAAACTGAAAGAAAATATTATGAAGAACAGAAGCAGAAAGAAGAAACTGCTCGAATAGCAAAAGAAAAAGAAGAAGCTGAAAGAAAGCAAATTGAAGACAAAATTGCGGAAGAAAATATACAAAAAGAAGAAGAAGCTTGTATTTTAGACAAGGAAAAAGACGCTTGGATTTCAAAAGAGAAAGAAGAAGCTGGAAAAAAGCTAATTCAAGACAAAATTGGAGATGAAAGTATACAAAAAGAAAAAGAAGATCTTATTTTACAGGAGCAAGAAGAAACTCGGATTTCTAAAGAGAATGAAGAAGCTGAAAGACAGCAAATTAAAAACAAAATTGAGAATGAAAGTAAACAAAAAGAAGATCACGTATTACAGGAGCAAGAAGAAGCTCGGATTTCAAAAGAGAAAGAAGAATCTGAACGAATGCAAAAAGAAAACGAAAAATTGGCAAAGAAGAAAAAAAATGAAGAAGAAGCTCGTATTGCAAAAGATAAAGAAGAAACTGAAAAAATAAATCATGAAGAAAAGAAGCAGAAAAAAGAAGCAGCTCGAATAGCAAAAGAAAAAGAAGAAGCTGAAAGTAAACAAATTGAAGACAAAATTGCGGAAGATAATAAACAAAAAGAACAAGAAGCTCGTATTTTACAGGAGGAAAAAGAAGCTCGGATTACAAAAGAGAAAGATGAGTCTGAACGCAAGCAAAAGGAGGAAGAGAAATTGGCAAAGGAAAAACAAAAAGACGAAGAAGCTCGTATTGCTAAAGAAAAAGAAGAACCTGAAAATATTGCAGAGGAAAATAAATTGCAAGAAGAAGAAGCTCGTATTTATAAGGATGAAGCTCGTATTGCAAAAGAAAAGGAACAAGCTGAAAGAAAATCTAATGAAGAAAAAAAATCAAAAGAACAAATGCAAAAAGAAGAAGCTGCTTGCATATCAGAAGAAAAAGAAGAAGAAGAAAGAAAGCTAATGGAAGACAAAATTGCAGATGACGGTAACCAAAAAAAAGAAGAAGCTCATTTCTTACAGGAGCAAGAAGAAGCTCGGATTTCAAAAGAGAAAAAAGAATCTGAACACCAGCAAATGGAGGACGAAAAATTGGCAAAAGAGAATGCAAAAGACAAAGAAGCTCGTATTGCAAAAGAAAAGGACCAAGCTGAAAGAAAACATCATGAAGAAAAAATTGCGGAAGAAAAGAAGCATAAAAAAGAAGAATCTGAACGAAAGCAAATTGCAGAAGAAAATAAACAAATAGAACATGAAGCTCGTATTTTACAGGAGGAAGAAGCTCGGATTGCAAAAGAGAAAGTTGAATCTGAACGAAAGCAAAAGGAGGATGAAATTTTGGCAAAGAAGAAACGAAAAGAGGAAGCAGCTCGCATTGCTAAAGAGAAAGAGGAAGCTGATAAAAAATGTTACGAAGAAAAAAATGCGGAAGAAAAGAAAATGAAAGAAGAAGCTCATATAGCAAAAGAAAAAGAAGAAGCTGAACGAAAGCTATTTGAAGACAAAATTGCGGAAGAAAAGAAACAAAAAGATCATGAAGCTCGTATTTTACAGGAGGAAGAAGAAGCTCGGATTGCAAAAGAGAAAGCTGAATCTGAACGAAAGCAAATTGCGGAAGAAAAGAAGCAAAAAGAACATGAAGCTCGTATTTTACAGGAGGAAGAAGAAGCTCGGATTGCAAAAGAGAAAGCTGAATCAGAACGAAAGCAAATTGCGGAAGAAAAGAAACAAAAAGATCATGAAGCTCGTATTTTACAGGAGGAAGAAGAAGCTCGGATTGCAAAAGAGAAAGCTGAATCTGAACGAAAGCAAATTGCGGAAGAAAAGAAACAAAAAGAACATGAAGCTCGTATTTTACAGGAGGAAGAAGAAGCTCTGATTGCAAAAGAGAAAGCTGAATCAGAACGAAAGCAAATTGCGGAAGAAAAAAAACAAAAAGAACATGAAGCTCGTATTTTACAGGAGGAAGAAGAAGCTCGGATTACAAAAGATAAAGAAGAATCTGAACAAAAGCAAAAGGAGGACGAAATTTTAGCAAAAGAAACAAAAGAAGTTGAAATAAAGCGACTTGAAGAAAATATATCGGAAGAAAAGAAACAAAAAGAAGAAGCTCCTAGTTATAAGGAGCAAGAAAAAGCTCGAATTTCAAAAAAGAAAGAAGAATCTGAACGAAAGCAAAAAGAGGACGAAAAACTGGCAAAGAAAAACCTAAAAGAAGAAGTAGCTCGTATTGCAAAAGAGAAAGAAGAAGCTAAAAGCAAGTGTAACAAAGAAAAAATTGCGGAAGAGAAGAAAATGAAAGAAGATGAAGCTCGTATAGCAAAAGAAAAAGAGGAAGCTGAACGAAAGCTATTTGAAGACAAAATTGCTGAAGAAAAGAAACAAAAAGATCATGAAGCTCGTATTTTACAGGAGGAAGAAGAAGCTCGGATTGCAAAAGAGAAAGCTGAATCTGAACGAAAGCAAATTGCGGAAGAAAAGAAACAAAAAGAACATGAAGCTCGTATTTTACAAGAGGAAGAAGAAGCTCTGATTGCAAAAGAGAAAGATAAATCTGAACGAAAGCAAAAGGAGGATGAAATTTTGGCAAAGAAGAAACGAAAAGAGGAAGCTGCTCGTATTGCTAAAGAGAAAGAAGAAGCTGAAAGAAAATGTCATGAAGAAAAAATAGCGGACGAAAAGAGAATTAAAGAAGAAGAAGCTCGTATAGCTAAAGAAAAAGAAAAAGTTGATAAGAAGCGACGTAAAGAATTTTTTTTGGAAGAAAATAAACAAAAAGAAGAAGAAGCTCTTATTTCTAAGGAGCAAGAAGCTCGAATATCAACAGAAAAAGAAGAATCTGAACGAAAGCAAAATGAGGATGAAAAACTGGCAAAGAATAAACGAAAAGAGGAAGAAGCTAGCATTGAAAAAGAAAAAGAAGAATCTCAACTAAAGCAAAAAGAAGATGAAAAATTGGCTAAAAAGAAACGAAAAGAGGAAGAAGCTCGTATTGCTAAAGAAAAAGAAGAAGCTTGTTATGTACAAGTAAACCAGGAAAAAGTTAAAGAAGATGGTCTTAAAAAGAAAAAGAAAGATGAAGTGGAGGCAAGGAAAAAACGGAAGGAAAACGAAGAAGAGAAAATTGCAAGCAAAAAACGAGAAGATGAAAAAGTAAGAATTCAAAAAGAGAAGGAAGCGGAACGTCTGAAGGTGATAGATGAAGAAAATCGTATTTCTAAAGAAAATGAAGAAGTTAAATTTAAGAAGCAGGAAGAAGAAAAGTTAGCAGAGATAAAACGCAAAGATGAAGAAACTCGTATTGAAAAAGAAAAAGAAAGAAATTTAAAAGATAAAAATAAAGAGGAAAAAAGGAGATTGGAACAGGATGAACGTAATAAAGAAGATGCTGAAAAAATTAAGAGAGATAATGAGAAAAAACAAAAGGTAAAGGAAGCGGAGTTAAAAATTAAGGCTGAAATAGAAGCTGAAGAAAAACGAGCAC
The DNA here is from genome assembly GCA_963457715.1 of Argyresthia albistria. Lineage (NCBI taxonomy): Eukaryota > Metazoa > Arthropoda > Insecta > Lepidoptera > Argyresthiidae > Argyresthia > Argyresthia albistria. The sequence continues at coordinate 6,087,749 of OY735254.1, read as the reverse complement.
AAGCTGATGAAGAAGCACGAGCTAAAAGAAAAAAAGAAGCTGCTGATAAAAGACAAAAGGAACGTGAGCAAGAGAAAGAAGAAGTTCTTAAAGCGGAAAGGAAGAAAAAGGACGATAAAGCTCGACTTAAGAAAGAGAAAGAAGAACTTCTGAAAATACAAAAGGAGGAGGAAGCGCTACTAGGAAAAGAGAAATCGGATAAACGATTGCGAGACGAACAAGAAAAAGAGGCTTCCGTACAAAAACGAATCGATGACAAAATTAAAGAATCACGTAAACTGAGAGAAAGACCTACAGCTTCCAATGAAAGAGATATGTATGGTAAAGAAGATAATTTAAAATGGAGAGAAACTTCCGGACAAGGCGTACACAGCAGTAGAATAATCGAACGTACTGATTCAAACAACAAATTTACGAGAGAAGATGATTCTGAATATTCCTCTGAACACAGGAAGCCAAAAGAAGATAAAGATAGACCTAAATTCGTTGATCGTACCACTAGAGATTATACTAAGGAGTTCGCGCGGCCATCTGGCTATAGGGAGAGAGCTCTAGACTCAGATATTTCCTCAGAAACGAAAAGTTATGAACGTCGCGGTGTGACTATTTACAAAGCATCAACTCTTGTTCAGGATGCTCAACTAAGATCCTCTCTCCCGCCGTTGACGTTGCCTAGCAGCAACAGTGAACCCTCAGAAAGAAGATCAGAAGTAAGGCACAGATCAAAGGCGGTTAGCGAAGCTAGAAGTGTTGTATCAGAAAAACGTACGGGACCTAGGGATTCGAAACGAAAACCAGTGTTTTCTACTTTCCTTACTGATAGAACTGCCGTTGAAGGATCGAGAGTGAAATTAACTTGCAGCGTTTTGTCTTCAACTGAGCCAAAAATTATTTGGTACAAAAACGGCGTTCCTCTTGATAATAAAATGAAGTACCGAACTAAACTCACCGATGGGCTGATAACCATGGAAGTTCTCAATGCGGTGCCCTCTGACTCAGCTGAGTACAGCTGTGAGGTTGAAAACGAAAATGGTTCAGTCAGTTGTTCTGCAAATCTGAAGGTCTATCCCAGTTTCGAGGCTTCTCCGATTCCGCCAACCTTTACACGATCGATACGAGGTAAGTTCGATTAGTTAACCCATCAATTCACTATATAGACATTACCCTAAGACTGAATAAGTCCTTACACTAGAGTTCAAAATTTTATATTCTACAAGATCAGATCAAACGATATTTAAGTACGTCTGGAAACCTTTCAAGTATTTTTATTTTTCAGATACTTTCCATTTAGCTGAAAATGAGTTGGTGCTAGAATGCCGTATTCGAGGCCAGCCACTACCCACCATAACCTGGTTAAAGGACGATGAGCCAGTGAGCTCCAACGACCGGTACCAGGCGTTTTACTTAGCAGATGGAGTCTGCAGATTGGCTATAAGCTCGCCTAATCCGCAGGATAGTGGGAAATACACTTGCAAAGCCGAAAATTCAATGTGGTCCGATCAGATCACGCACGTCGTCAATTTTACAGGAAAAGAGAGTCGCTTGAGTCCAAACCTAGCAACGATTGAGAGATCCCGCTTCAACCGTCGAGCCATGGAGTCCAGGAGGCCTCATTTCACCAATGTCCTCAGTGACTACTCAGTGGTAAACGGTGGTACTATAGGGCTCCAGGTGGAGATCCATGGATCGCCAAGCAGGGTGGAATGGTTGCGTGAAGGCCGGCCTGTGACGGATACGTATAGACACGCGAAGACGTTTGTAGAGCAAGGACTTTATACTCTAGCTCTTACAGACGTGACTCAGAAAGAATCTGGTACTTACACATGTAGAGCTTGGAGTAGTCATGGCACCGTCGACATGAATGCTGCGATTACGGTAGTGCAACCAGGAGAGCTGAAGGATGGAAAACCTGCGATCATAGCTGGGCGACCGGAAAAAGACGTGCTCATCTCTGTAGGCGAAGACTTGAATATCTCGTTTAGAGCTCAAGGAGAACCTAAGCCGAAAGGTAACAAGTGATTTATCATTTGAGGCTTTTGCATGTCCACAGCAAAATGAAGAAGTTTTTAATACATTTCTCACCCATTCATGTTTTAGTGATCTTCATGAAAGGCACGCGTGACATCACAAACAGCCAGCGTGTCTGCAAGATGACCTCCGACGACTATGTGAAGTTTACCCTGAAGCGAGCTGTCGTCACCGACGCTGGGACGTACTGCGTACTCGCTAGAAATGCTTACGGCTGTGATAGAGCATTTGTTACGGTTGTTGTAAGTACTAGTTGGTACTGCGAAGTATAAATAGTTATTATAAATGATCTATGAGGGTTTTCATTGGAAATTGAACGTTTCTAGCATAGAGTAAATTATTTCACTTTGGGTTTGCGTTGATAGGTCGAACCGTAGATAGTGTAATATTATTCCGTAACTAACTTTTAACCACTATTATGCGGTGTCATACAGACTGATAAATTAATTAAAATCCCTGCGCGAATCGCAGAGGTCAGAATAATTTAAGGCTACGCTAAATAAATATCCTCCCTTTGAATTGGGTTTTTAACCGACTTCAAAAAAGGAGTGGGTTATCAATTCGGTTGTATGTATTTAATTTTTATCATCATTATTATTTTCATTGGGCCTACGCGATGGCCAAGAAATAGCTGAGATGAGATGAGAGGCCGCGCGACTGACGATTCTTGGTCGATAAGATAAGATGTTTTACTTTAAAACTTTTAAATGTTTGTTACATCGAAACTGGTACTATTTATGGACCGATTTCAAATATTCTTTCTTAGTTCGAAAGAGAAGCCCAATTTTTTGAAAATCAGGAATCGGTCTAGTTGTTAGGGTTCTACATGAAAAAGCTGTGAAGTTTAATTTTACCTGGATGACATTATACAGCCAGTCTTTTTGGTGTTTATAGTCATTGTCGCGGGATAAATTCTGGCTGTTAAGATCGATATTCGTTTATATTATGTAATACCTATGGACTTCGCTGTCAGGAGACAGATTTCGTAGGCTCGTTTTCGGGTCTATTAGACGACATTTGTGTACCGAGCGGGGAGGACTAAGTGATAGGTCATGAAGTCGGTTTTTTTAAGTTTTTAACTTGGTGAATTATGTTAAACTATACATATAATCTAACCTCAATAAATCTCTTGTCAGGTGCGACAACACGCTTCGTCAGACCATTTGATATCAGACTGGACTTATCCAGACGACGCAGCCCTGTCTTACGGGGATAAGAGCTATAAATGTAAGTATTCATATTCAAAGTTTATGCCTAATGATGACACTGTCTGTCTACTTATCTTTTACCCTCTTTAAGGAACCCGATTAAACACACCTTGAAACATTAACACAAGTTCTAATTATAAATACTCTGGTGTAGACATTTCATAACGATTAAATGATCAGTATAAGTCCACGCGTTCGACTGAGTGCGTGGCGTTGTGTCAGCCGGGGCATTGGCATCGAATCTGATTCGATCATTCTGGCGTAGAGTCAAATCGGTGTAAGGTCGCCGCCTTGATAATGACTCTAATTCCTGTGGCAGCGGTCCCGGAGCGCATCCCTGGGGAGCCGAGTGCCGTCGATGGCGGGAACAACTGGGTGTCCATCGCATGGCCGAAACCCGAGCACCAGGGGCCTGCGCCCGTGCTGGCTTACAAGGTAGAGAGCTGGCTGCAGGGCAAGGAGGGAGGCGCCCGCTGGCTCGAGCTCGGCATCACGCCGCTCAACACATACGACGTGTTCAACCTCAAGCAAGGCGGGGAATACCACTTCCGAGTGACACCACGCAACAGGTTCGGCTGGGGCGAGCCCGTTCAGACCACCAAACCCATCGGAATCGGGGTGGACGGGAACTCCCCGGAGTTCGTGGAAGCCTTGCCCGGCCAGCTGAAGGTCTTGGTTGGCGAATCTGCAACTTTATGTTGTTGTGTCAAAGGCAAGCCTACCCCGGATATTGTTTGGATGAAGAATGGACATGAAGTGGAGGATGAGCCTATTCGGATCAGGACTACGTTCGATGGGTACAACGCCGTTCTGAATATCAACAGCATAGTAGCTGACGATGAGGGGCGGTACAGCTGTGATGCGAGCAACCTGCATGGAAGGACTTCCACTTATGCGAGGCTGGCGGTCGTCACTGACAGGATTGTTTGGGAAGCCGACGCGAAGCTCAAGAGGTAAGTTCAAACACCGTTACTATAATTGTGCAGAATACACATATCTTAATTTGTTTATCATCGAATGCATTGCATGGGTTTTACATACCGATATAATCTTTACCTGTATCACATCCTAAGCAAGATTGATATTGATAACAACCATCTACGGTATGAACTTGGCGGATTAGCATCCTAAGTTGAATCGCTAGAATCATTTGGTTACTCTGGGTGTTCTGGGGTGTCTTTGTGGATTTTGTTAATAATAGGGTATCAACGTCGTGCTGACCGCTCCCAAGGGGGTAAAGGGATGAACAGGGTCGAGGTAAGACGGTCTCACAGGGGGGCGCCTCGCATCTCGTTCCTGCCACCACTATGCTGCCCCGTGGCCGCGGTCAACACGACGTTGATAACCTACAAAAATACTGCTTTTCTTACCAGGGAGCGCTCGAACTCAGCCGGCAACGGCGAGTATCCGCCACAGTTCACGATGCGGCTGAGGGACCGGCGGGTGCAGGCCACGTACCCGGTGCGGCTGACCTGCCAGGTGGTCGGCAACCCGCCGCCGGAAGTCACGTGGTACCACGACGGCGTCGAGATCCGGCGGGATGGTGAGTGGGAGGGAATGATAGGATAGAGATCCGGGGTGAATAAAAATGCACCCTACCAAGAGTAAGTGAAGTCTCGGAGCTCGGAGAGTCGGACTGCCACTCCAAATACTCTGAAATTGCGGCGGCGGCGACGCTCCGAGCTCCGAGATGTCACTGACCCCCTACTTAGTATCCCTATATAGTCTGTGCGTCTGTGCCCCCTACCAAGATATGCTAGGTTGTTTCTTTCACCCGATTTACACAAAGAGTATATAAACTTGATTTACAGACTCAACCTCAACTCAAGACTGTCAATAGATAGATGGTTGTAAAAAATTGCTGTTGAGAGAGAGAGGAAAGAGATGCCCTCCAAATAAATGACTTACTTCTTACTTTACTACAAAGTAGGTATTATTACGTTAATAAACGTGTAATATAATAATTTCTTTATCGGAAACTACTTTGATAGTTATAAGATAAATGTAAAATAATATATGTGGTGTGAAACCGTGAAACATTTTTAATAACCCGCTCTCAGCACTGAGAGTTTTCTCAAGCGCGTGAAAATGACAGAATTGATATAGTATCAGCACAGAAGAGATAATAGTACTCCGTATCAGTGTGAATACTTGTGGCGTCACTTTGACAACAATCAGAGCTGAGACCAATTGATAAATACGAGCCTATATTCTCAGGACAAACTAATAAGCATCGTAATTATAAGAGCAATAGGGCCTTCACCTGTTAAGTTCATGCCTTTCTGATTCCGCTACCTTCTTCCAAGAACTATGTAATGAGGAGTTCAGTCTATTGTAAATAGATTTGCTGTACAACAAATACTTGAAGCAGTTTAATTTAATTATAGACGTCAACATTAGATCTGTAGCCAAGTTGAATAAGCCTGCCAATACGTGTTGCAATACCCAGATTGATTTTTTGTCTCCATGCCAGTAACTAAATGGGAATTAGTTAGATATGTTTATTTATTCGCACTGTAAGTTGTTTGTAACTATTTATCTGTCAGTCAAATAATCCGGTGGACTGGTTATGGTTGGTCAACGAAAAACGATTTGAGGAACACAAATTGAAATGAACTGTTACAACAGTTACGTTACGTTGTGCGTAATAACGTAAAATGTTAGAATTATTGAATGATGATGATTGAGTTTGAAAAGTTTGATAATTGAAACAAAAAGTAAACTTTAGAAAAAACCGACTTCCACAAACCCTATTTGATTAGATTGAGTTTAATACAAACTGTAACCCCCTATTCCCCCCCCCCCTCCCCCTTGGGGAATTAATTTCATTAAATCCCATCTCAGTGCTACCCCACGCTACATAAGGAACCCCTGTACAAAATTTCATGGCTCTAGGTCCACCGGTTTAGGCTACGCGTTGCCCGTCAGCCACGCATAGTAGGTAGATATTGTTTGTACCTACCTAGTATTGAGCAGTGCTGGTGGCCATGTGTGGTCTTCATCATCAGTTCCGCATCACAATATTATGCTTACCATGTGCATTTGCACGAGTTATTATGAAAAACAAAAAATGGGACCAATGGGAAGGTAAACCCTTTCAAACAAAATAATAATTTTTAAAATCGGTCCATCCGTCTAGACGTAATCGGTGTACATACATAAAAAAAATAAAAAAAATCTGGACGAATTGTAAACCTTCTCCTTTTGTGAAGTCGGTTAAAAATATAATAGCACGCGGTGACGACATGTCGTGTAGGGGTCAAAATGTTGATCTTATTCTCAATTATACAAAATTACGTATCTGTATAGCTGTATATAATGATTATACAGGGTGTAACAGAAGGGTGTAGTCATATTTTAGGGGGTTGTTAGAGAGACCATTCTGAGCAACTTTTACTATGAAACCGATTTGATCAGAGCAACTTTATTTTTCATTGCTCCATACGTTTTGGTCCTGGCGGTCAGCTGATTTGTATAGAGAAGGGAAAATTAAATTTGCTCTGATCAAATCGGTTTCATAGTGAAAGTTGCTCAGAATAATGTCCCTAACAACCCCCTAAAACATGACTACACCTTTCTGTTACAACCTGCAGAGATAAGCTCCCCTTTAAGGACGAGGGACTTCTGGAAGGTACAGCCCTTTTCCCCCTTTCCCACCTTCGGTCCCTTCCTCCTAATCCACCTTAGCAAAAAGTGATGGCAACTTAAGCGACATTTATGTATATATATATATACATATATGTCGCTTATGTTGTCATTGTTACGTTTTATAGTCATGTATTCTCCACTTTTCATTGTAAAATATATTGTTTTGTGCAATAAAATATATTGGCATACGATTGGCATTGATATTGATTTTGATACGGGCTCTAAGAAACAGATTACCAAATAACACAAACCTACTTGCAGACCGTCGCACCCAGTCCCGCGATGACACGTTCCACACGCTCGAGATCGCGCCGACGACGTTAGAAGACGGCGGCGTGTACGAGGCGACGGCAAGGAACGGCCGGGCCGCCGTCAGCTGCCGATGCAACCTGGTGGTGGACAAGGGTATCCGGGCGTACGTAGCGCCCGAGTTCTGCTGCGGACTTGATCCGGTTTATAGACTCACTGAAGGTATGAGCAGAATAGACACCGGTGTAGCTTGTCAATCAGGATATTGGTTCATATAGACAAAATTTCCTTTATTTATTTCTGAAGATATTATCAAACTTAATTTTCATTTCCTCGTCTGTATTTTGGTAAGACTGTAAGAGATGACGGGCGGAGAAACTACCACAGATTGTATATATTTTATATGATCTCTTTTTAATAGGTTGCTTACATTCAAATTAGCAACACTGTTACAATTACCAAAACCGCATTTAAATCAATCCACCCGTTCGACTACTAGGGCGCCGACAGACACACACACAGCCCAAACCTTCAAGCATACATAATGTTCCCTCAGGCGAAGAGCTCCGAATCTGCGCGGTGGTGGAGGCGTACCCGTCTGTAGGCGTGACGTGGTACCGCGACGGCGTGCGCCTGCGCCCCAGCCGGCGCGCCATCATGACGCTGGACCGCGACGGCGGGGTTGAGCTGGCGCTCGCGGCCGTCACGGCTAGAGACGCTGGCGTCTATACCTGCACGGCTAGTAACGAGGTGAACAACTATAATATTCTTACTCGTATTTCCTGCTAGTTATTAATTGCCGTCGGATCATTCGACTTACAAAATCATTCACTATCGCGCATCGGATTACACTTTCGATCACCACAGATTATATTATCTATGATATTCATTCGGTGTACTGCAAACAAACTTTGAAGGAAACCGTCCTTTGTCGAATTTTGAAGGAAACCGTCCTGTAAAGAATCTGGTTAATGCCGGTATACAGGATGTAATAGAAAGGTAAAGTCATATTTTAGGCGGTTGTTAGGGAGACCATTCTAAACAACTTCATCATCAGCTGATCGCCCAGCACAAAACGTAAGGAGAAGTGAAAAATAAAGTTCTGATCTCTGATCAAATCGGTTTCTTAGTGAAAGTTGCTTAGAATGGTGTCTCTATAGCCTCCTAAAATATGACTATTCTGTTACACCCTGTATCAACCTTAGTAGTAGGTTAATTTCACCATTTTTTTTGACAATGTCATGTGTTTTGTAGATTTCACTGTATCTGGTTATGGATATTTTCTTACTAAAGGACCTTAAAATGTTAGTGTTAATTTGTTCCTCCTTAGAACTCCCCGGAAAGGACGTGAGGAGCCGTATATTCCGAGTAATCTAGGATTCTCCATGACATATAAAGTAAAAGCCGTTACATTGTTTGTTCTAGGTGGGCCAAGCTTCGACGGCGGGGAAGGTAGAAGTGATTGAGGCGTCGGGGAAGAAGGGAGAGAGGGGGGAGAAGAGATCTCCGCCGATGGTGCTGAGTCCTGATGTACCGTGAGTATCCAGCCGTTTCGGTTTCGGACAACAACAACGAGAACGTTTTTTTGTCGTCTGAGCCTGTTCTGCTCAAGCTCGATTCTGTCCAAGTTCTAACTAGACACAATCAAAGCATCAGAGCACAGATACAGTCTTCCAACGATCTTTTGGCGCGTAAGTGACGTTTACAGGGGCCATTTCTACGCAACTCAACGCAACGAACCTGTCATCAACACAGATCTTTCATTTCTCAAGCGTTAGTTCCACCTGTTACCGCGCGCCAAAAGATCGTTGGAAATATGTACATTTTCTCTATGACACTTACCACGTTTTCGTTGAAAACAGCTACTCCAAGGAGCCTATGTTCATCCGCAAGCCGCGCTCTAGCGAGGCGCGAGAGGGCGACACCGTCATCATCGCGTGCGAGGTCGTCGGCGACCCCAAGCCGGAGGTCTTCTGGCTGAGGGACTTCTTGAAGGTACAACCCTAAGCCCCCTTTACACTACACATTGGAAAAAAATATGGCAACTTAAGCGACATATAAGTGTATATACCCGACTACTATCGCGCACAGTTAACAGATGTTTGAACCATACAGAAAATTATGCTTTAACCCTCCAGCCTGTGTACTGTCGCTTGTCGTTTACAGATGTTTGAACCTTCCACTTCACTACAGAGTACTAATTATCTGTAGAATGGAGCGAGGCGCCACTATCTACTCCAACTGAACAGCATTACACTACAGCAACTGACAGTGAAGTGACGTTTTCAGAGTGGCGTCAGTAGTTTCTGCTTTAGCCGTTCTACAGATTGGTGGCTCTGTACCAAAGCGCGCACTTGACACATTTGAACCGTTGAGTAAGTTATGTTCGAACGCTCCAGCCGGACTACTACCGCGACGCAGCCCATTTCAAGTGCATCGGCACCGGGCCTGAGTTCCGGTTTGAGATCCCACACGCCCGCCTCGACTACACTGGAGCGTACTCGGTGCTGGCGCGGAACCAACACGGGGAGGCCAAGGCGGTCATATCCCTGCAGATTCTGGCCAGAGGTACGTATTAGCACAGATAGGTACTATACATAGTCGGGCCATAAGTTCTGTCACATGGGTAAAATTTCGAATTTAGAATAGAGGCCACAAAAAAAGTTATGGGAATTCGAAATTTGAATATTTCAAGAAAATAAAAATATAGGTTTTCTGGAATATTCTTCATTTTCCAATATGGAGTGGACGCGCAAAGAAGACAGAGTCGCAATAATTGCATTGCATCGTTGCGGCCACGCACCAACAGTGATTTTTAAACTGCTGAAAATTTTGAAAATTCCACTGAGATTCATTTATCGTACTATCAAACGATTCAGGGAAGATTCAAGTTTAAATGATAAACAAAGAAGCGGTCGACCTCGTACTGTTCGGACTCCAGCGGTCATCAAAGCAGTGAAGGCGCGAATCCAACGAAATCCTGTCCGCAAGCAAAAAATGTTGGCTCTGCAGATGGGACTAAGCAGAACCACTGTTAAAAGAGTATTGAATGAAGACCTAGGACTGCGTGCTTACAGAAAAAGAACAGCACATCTTCTTAACGCACGGCTGACGAAAATCAGACTCGAAAGATGCCGGGTTTTGTTAAGACGGTACGCAGGTAAAAAATACCGCGAAATACTTTTTTGGACGAAAAAATTTTTAATGTTGAGGAGAGTTACAACAAACAAAATGATAAAGTGTATGCACAGTCTAGTGAAGAAGCGAGCAAACGTGTGCCACGTGTTCAGCGTGGCCATCACCCTTCGGCATTCATGGTTTGGCTTGGGGTCTCCTATTTTGGTCCAACAGAGGTGTTTTTTTGTGAAAAAGGAGTGAAAACCAGTGCCCTCGTATATCAAAACACAGTCCTAACAAACATTGTGGAACCTCTTTCACAAACAATGTTCAAAAATAGGCACTGGGTTTTCCAGCAGGATTCTGCACCGGCCCATAAGGCGAAAAGTACCCAAAACTGGCTCAAGACCCATGGAATCGTCTTTATCAGGCACGAGGATTGGCCCTCCTCCAGTCCAGACTTGAATCCTTTGGATTATAAAATATGGCAGCACTTAGAGGAGAAGGTCTGCGCTAAACCCCATCGCAATTTGGAGTCACTTAAAGCATCTCTGATTAAAGCAGTCGCCGATATTGACATGAATGTCGTGCGTACTTGGATTGATGACTGGCCTAGCAGATTGAAGGCTTGTATCGAAGCCAGAGGAGGACATTTTGAATAATTTTAGTGTGGTTTAAATCTGTATTTTGTACCCTTTCATTTGATATATAAATGGTTGTAGTGCGTAACTCATTGTGTCATTTATTTAACTTTCCATATGTGACAAAACTTATGACCAGACTATGTAATATTATACTAATACAGATAGACCACCTAGAACAAAATATGCCACACCGGCGTAAACTGAGATGCTACGGAAGCTTCTTTAGTTCGGGGCCATTATCTCTTGGTGCAGCACCATCGAGAAATTGCAAATACCACGAGATGGCGCTAAGCTACATAGGATTTATTCTAAGATTAGCGCCACCTAGAAGTATGTTAACTGAAACCATGGCGTTTAAAGTACAAATGTTACTCCTCACGCCATGTTCTTTTTTACGAAGGGTTACTAATTCTAATTTGTATGGGATGAGCACCCTGTGGTATTAGTCGAAATGTACTTGGTCGTGGCCGTTAGCAGACGACGTGTTTGACCATACTGACTACATCCCATTACGTCTGTAAATCGAGTCGCACTTTTCTTAAGCAACGTTCTCTATCTAGAATTTAAAACTGGGGTTAGTAGTCCACGAGTTAGAGCTCGTCTAAGCTAAAATGACGCGCCCCACTCCTTGGTTTTGTATTTACTTGTCATACAAAACCAAGGAGTGGGGCGCGTCATTTCAGCTTAGACGAGCTCTAGGAGGTTAAGTATCATCGTCATCATCATCGGCAGCTTGTTTCCGGCCACTGCCGGGTATAAGCCTCCTCCCTTTTGTTCCAACTTATCCGGTCCTGTGCCAATCGAATCCAGGGTCTTCCCCGCAATATGCGTATTGTCGTCGACCCATCTGGCTGCCGGTCGACCCACGCTTCTCTTTCCGTGTGCGTATGAATCTATCAATATGAAACATTTCATGCGTGTCACATGGAAGAGGTGTTATTTAAACTTGCTTAAGGACAGAAAATTAGGTTTTTTTTTTTGTTTCAGACCCTGACTCTACTGAAGACGCGCACAACGTTAGATATGGGTAAGAATATCTTATATTTTATTAATTCCTTACACAATGCTAACTGAACCAAATGCTCATTATTTATTAGACAGGGTGTAACCAGATTTTAAGGGGTTGTCATCATGTCATCATGCTGAACTTTTACCATGACACCGATTCGATCAAAGAAACTTTATTTTTCATTTCTCCATACGTTTTGGCCCGGGCGGTCAGCTGATTTGTATGGAGAAGTAAAATATTAAGTTGCTCTGATCTAACCATTTCATTGTGAAAGTTGCTCAGAATGACGTTCCTATTAACCCCGTCAAATATAACTACACCTTTCTGTTACCAAGATGTTAACAATACGAGATTTCCCTTACCTACATCAAACGCTAATTTGATATCAGTCGATTACGCGCTGGTTTTAGGTGGCTAATGCTAGTGGCGGTTAGGGGACACATATCTCTTTTTCTTAGCTGTCTAGCGATTGTTTCGGAGGCCGACCTCTTAAATTTAGGGAGTCCCCTAGTAGCCTAGATGACCCTTAAACTTAGGTTCAAAGCGAAACAACCGGTATGTGACCCCTGAAAGGAAATAAAGCGTCCCCAATAGGGTCCCGGTGCAGACCATGAATATAGAAAATCCGAATCTTTTCCAGCAGAAGTTAAAGGATTACCTAGCTGTAGAGGCTTACTACTCAATAGATGATTATTTGAAATGATGCTGAGTAGACATAATAATAAGCAAATCTTTATTTTTAATCTTAACTTTACAATTACATCTCTAATCAATGTGTGTAATGTGTTTTGACATTTTGACATTCAATTTTATTTTTTTTATTCTTTTATTTTATGTCTTTATATGTATGCATTTGTTATTGTATTTCTGTTTGTATGCCTAATGGCTGGACGTAAGTACATATGTAAAATGTAAGAACTAATCTAAAACTACGATCCACAATAAATGTTCTGATTTCTGATTTCCTAAAGAAATCGGTCTTATGAAACCCGAACCAATCTCTCTTTCAGCCGGCAGGAGGTAATCCCCCGATTCACACGAGAACTGACCGACCTGCTGTGCTGCGATGGCGATGTAGTGGAGTTCCAATGTCAGATCGGTGGTGATCCAGAGCCAGACGTCAAATGGTTCAGATACGGAGAGGTTAGTACAATGTACACTGTGTACAGTGTTATAAGTCCTTTAGAGTCAGAGAGACAAAAGGACTTCCTGTCATTCAAACTTCGGGTGCCAGCGGAACTCAAGAAGATGTTCTTGGCCAAGGATTACTGGCCAGAGGGCATCGTCTACCGACGCTTTTGGGGAAGCGAAACCGTCCAGGAAGAAAATCCCTAGCTAGGCTTTTAGTTAGAGCTCGTCTAAGCTGAAATGACGCGCCCCACTCCTTGGTTTTGTATGACAAGTAAATACAAAACCAAGGAGTGGGGCGCGTCATTTCAGCTTAGACGAGCTCTAATAATGTAATATTGTCATATGTATGTCTCTAGTTTTAAGGTATTTATCAATATGGGTTTCTTTATTACCTGAAATAAAAAGATTATTATTATTATTATAAAGTGTCTATCTAGCGAAGGAAGCGAGGCGCCAACATCTACGCCAACTGAACAGCATAAACTACAACAACTGACAGCCGATGTGACGTTCTCATAGTTCCGCTTTGGCCGTTCTCTAGCCCCCCGTTCCGAGTCACGCCAAAATCGATTACAGCGTCTACGAACCCGTTCCGTGTCAGTTTTGGCGATAAAAAACGATGGCATTGTAGGCGCTGTAATCGATTATGGCGCTGACGGCGATGTCACGGAACACGACTTAGATACTTGGTGGATCTGACAATAGAGATTCGGTAAATGAATTTCTGTTGGTTCTACCATGGGTATAAGACTTCGACGAATTATGAGACGTGTGTATGTAAGTTGTGTTACTGCAGTGTATCAAGTAGACCATTGGCCGGCCCAATGGCATCCGCATGTCATGCGGAACCCTAAAAATGATCAGATAATTAAGATAAGGAGTGGAAGGAGACCGCTCAAAATCGAATAGAGTGGAAGAGGGGGAGAGAGCCCTTTGCCCAGCAGTGGGACATTACAGGCTCGTAATAATAAATAATTAATAATAATATAAAGCCTGCGCAGTCTGTCTGGACCGCCTGATTGTCCGTCTGTCTATCTGATGAACCGTAATAGATAGAGTGTAATTTTATCAGTGTCTGCTTATATTGGCGTTTGAACATGAAATATGATGCGCGTTTAAAAACATAGTGCCGTACCTTAAAAGAGAAAGAAGGCTTACGTATGTAAAGAAGTTCCTTCACAAAAACACTCAGTACACGAGTCCATCAACACTTCACTACTTTATGCGCAGATAATCCGCGAGTCCGAATACTTCTCGATGAGCTACGACGGCAGCGCGGCCGCTCTGAAGATATCCCAGGTGGCTGCGGAAGACGAGGGCATGTATGCGTGCGAGGCGACCAACAGCCTCGGGACCACAACCACTACCGCCTGCCTCGTGGTCTACCGTGAGTCTCTTGTTGCTATCGACTTTGCAAAACGGAGAGCGAGAGGTATCGGTCTAGTAGGTGTCAAAAGTTAATTCACTGCTGAATGGATTTTAGCCACAGACCAGGGGACTTACCGGCTATTGGCTGTCGACATCGGCTTCTTATTCGACTTGCCGTCTTGTTATAATGATAAAGTTCATTCCTGCGCGTTTAAACACGAAGCCGATGCCGACAGCAATTGCGCGCTAGACCCACAGATTTTGTTCGGAAAGTTTTCATGATACCCCGAGAGCCAAAGATCCTAGATAGGAACCAGACAGAATATATTGGCATTGTCATAAATGTTAAAGGTTAGCTCCGGGAGATCCAAAGATCCTAGGTTGGACCCAGACGCAAAGTATGTGCCTTTTTATAATGTTTCCTGTCTACCCTTAGCCCCAGGAGAGCCAAACACGCTAAGCCAGCAGCTGCGGCGCCCGCCAGCCCTCCTCTCGACGCTGTCCACCCCTCGCTCCACCCCGCGATGCACGCCCGTCAGATCCGTCTCCAGGACACCGGGTAGGCCATGCTCTAACCACAAGGCTTGACTCCGCTGCCGACCTTAATTATTGACGTCACAGCAATATTGTGTTTGTATCTAAGTCGATACACTATCCCTGAGTTGCACGAAACCAGAAACAAATGACAATCCAATCCTAGCTGTTTGAAAAGCAAATTGCCGACCATTGGGTTGACCTGGAGGTGACCTTACCCTAAATATGTTAATTTCTTACAAAATTTCACATGATTTCCAGGCCCAGACACAAGACGCCTTTACAGCCCTTCACGGCAGATCCCGCCCAAGTTCTACACCTACCCTCACAACAAAGTGGCCGAAGAAGGCGCCTGCGTTACCTTCCGATGCTCTGTGACCGGCCACCCCACACCCTGGGCCACTTGGGACAAAGATGGCGTCATCATCACACCATCCGCCAGGATAACAATAAGAGAAAAAGATGATATAAGACAAATCGAAATTGAAGAAGTGGCCGTAGAAGATGCAGGTCTTTATAGGATTACACTCGAAAATGACTATGGAAGAGTCGAAGCATCAGCAAGATTGGATGTCATCTCGCATAAAGGAAAGTTCTATGCCGGAGTCAGAGCGTACAGTGCGTCCCCAAAACGTACGGTGTCGTACAGAAAACATTTGGCTGGATCATCAAGGCAGGAGTATTCTCATACGACTGAGTACAGACAGATGTCGCCGGGATACTATAGATATGCTAATGACATCCAATTCCAAGATGATGGAAAACAAGATTTAGAAGACTATTTTGATGACGAACAAGGTCTTGAAGATGATTATGATAGACAAGACTTCGGATATGAAGATGATCGACAGGACTACGAAGAACCACTGGATTCTGATGATGAGGACATGTATTCTGAAGTTGATGACGACGATGTCGATGACAGGATCCCCCGAGTGATAATGCCCGAGGATGTAACTGCTGTGAAGAGAGATTCCATGATGTTGAATGTCAACTTTAGTGGTGAACCCAGGCCTAATATAACTTGGTTCAGAGGCGTAAGTATTATCTAATGAGAGATTTATTCGCCAATTGTAAACAAAAGTTGCTATATTACTGAATGTTTCTAATGTATTTGTTTCGGGCGCTTAGCAAATGCAGTAGCTATAACTTTATTTGCTATTCCGTGCTCATGTGAATTTTCACACACATCCCTCAGAAAAACAGACTCAGATAAACAGATACATACACTTTATTAGATTATAAGTAAAAAGTAGTAGCCGACTCGACAAAAAATATAAATGTTGTGTTCAGCTAATCTGGTTTGCAGTCAAATGGCTTGTAACATTTTCTATTGAAGGTATATTCTTGTGCAATGCATTGCGAATATGGGTACCCATTAAACTTCTGTTGCTATGCGGGCGTTTGCGAAGTGTTAACCATTGTTCCAATACCGATAACTCTTTCACAGGATGAGCAAATCATACCAGGTGATGCCAAATGGGAGAGATTTGATATCGAAATACATTCTGATAATACTGTCTTGAAGATATCACCAGTACTTGACGATGATGCTGGAGAGTATACAGTAAATGCTGACAATGATTTCGGAATGACGCAAAGTGTAACCAGACTAACTGTTGTTGATGATGTGATCGATAATAACGCTGACGTTACTTTCAAAATGGATGATACAGCTGTTACATTTTCGTGGTAAGACAATGGGCCTCATAAATCTAAGTACTGTAGGTAGACTAATGTAGACTAAGACTATGACTGGAGACTAATCTGAGACTGTTTTCATAATTTTGTGGGGCCCAAGTCTGTTTTTATGACAGCTCCCAGAGCTTATTTTTGTCAACGGCATGTAGTAAAAATATATGCCAAATAGTTTTACTAAATTATACTTACTTTAATACCGTGAGTTATTCTGTCCGACTTTTCTAGTTTCATAGACCCAATCACAGGGTAGAAAACGGTGTGCAAATTAAAACTTAGTACAGTACTCCCAAAGTAATAATGCGCATAGGATTTTTCTTCTCAAAGGTCTGCAGAGGTCGTATTCCGACTATTCAGAAGTCAATATGAGATCGAGGATCGAGATGTCGGCGGCCGATCGTAGAATCGGGCATCATGTATCCCGCCATTTCATGATATGCCCAAGTAATTACTGGGCACATCATGATGTGGCGGGTTTTAACAAAAACATGTCTTTTTAAAAGTATTTTTATTCAGCACTACGTGATGTTTTTTGTGTTATACATGTCAAACGAACACAAAGACTATTCGGGGGCTTCGCTGCGCTCGCCCCCGTAAGTCTTCACCTAAGCTACCGCAGGGCAATGGTCTAACTGCCAATACCCAGACTCGTTAGATGATTCAATAAGGTTGACCTAAGATTACCTTTTTAAGATTTATCGTTTCATGATGTTTCACGTTTCTACGATCGGCCGCCGACATATACAAAAACAGTTTTACTATATCTCACCCATAGATATATAGACATAACTTTCGTCTCCCGAGCGTTCGGAGTAAGGCTTCTGTGCGCCTTATAACTTTGTGAGAACTGTACTATAATTGGAGTCTATGTTTGTTTTAGCGATACGCAAGAAGAGTTGCTGAATATACTGGATAAGTTAGACGTAAGCTCACACTGGATCGACAGACTATCGGATACCTCACCCGACCAGCTAGACAAGGATAAAATACGATACGGTACCGAGACAGAGAGAGATGCCGAGATTTCCATTCAATCCTCTGGGTTGTCGTGGCAGGTGAGTTGACAAAAATCGGTCAAGAGCGGTTTGGACTCGAGTCCATAAAATAATAAAACCAGAACAAAAATATTCCTTCAGATAGCCCAGTAAAAATAGGAAAATCAGCGGAACTAATTAGGGAGTTACAAAAAACTTTCGAGTTGTGTTGGGGCAGGTCTCCTGAAAAGAGTTTTATAAATTCCTCTTATTTACCTGTGCCGCTAGGGCGGTGGGGGCGTATGAAAGGTCCTTAATTAAGTATTCCTTAAACTAGAATACAAATCAGCTGACCCACTCAGGCCAAAATGTACTAGGAAGTGAAAAATAAAGTTGCTCTGATCAAATCAGTTTCATAATGAAAGTTGCTCAGAATGGTGTCCCTAACAAAGTAGTTTCTCATTTTACGTTAATTAATTTACACCTTGTATAAATGATCCTAAATCGAAGCGTTCATGTGGAAGTCCCAATGTTTTATTGTAAAATAAAATTAGGCAATTTAATTTATCTAGAAACTTAAAACAACTACTCTATTTCAGGTTACAATACGCAAAAGGAGCCGGGCGTGAGACAGTGTATTGTTTTCTTTTCTTTTTTATTTATTAAATGCATTTTATTTCAACAAGTGGTTTCAAAATCAAGAAAAACGAACGAAAATTTTGAAAGAAAATTGTTTCCAGCTGTTAAGTTTTTGTTTTTGTTAGGACAAGTTATATTTTTTTGGTATATACATATAAAGTGTTTTTAACCTAAGAATATTCTAGATTGAGAATCCAAAGATAATGTATTAAGTAAACATGCATACCTACAAGTTTTTTCCTGTTTTTCATTTATATTTTCAATTTAATTTTAAACAATCAAACGATTTTTTTCTACATTGATTTATTATATTTATTATTGTTTGAGCATATTTTGAAGGGTACACTTATTTATGTATATATTTGTTATTTTATGAAGGTACCTAGTAATCTCATGGTTCTAAATTTATCATTTTCGCTTTTCAAAATCAGATGCAGGTTCGGATCCGGTACTGGCCATGTAAAATACATACTAGCATAGAGAATATATGTATATGTTTAATGTAAAAGTATTTGTTATTTTATGTACCTTAGTAAACTCATGGTTCTAATCACCTTTGCTTCTCAAGCATAAGATGCAGGTTCGGATCCGGTACTAGTGGCCATGTAAAATACGATAGTATATATATATTTATTTATTTATTTATTATAAAAACGTATTTGCGCCATTACAGATAACCAAAGCGACACAAACATTATATTTAATTACATATTACAATAATTAATAATAATAATCATTCAAATAATACAATTCGATATGTACATATTATGATATCACGCATCATCCCGCCTATAATCGCCACCTGTTGTAGTAGTCCTCAAACCCCTCCCCCAACCCTCACTGAGCCGACAATTTAAGGTCGATTCACACATATCAGTGATCCCACCGATCCAGCACAGGTCCGTATCAGTGAAACTTCAAATAACAAAAGTCTTACAAATAGTAGAATCGACCCTTATCTAAAACCGTACAGATTTAGCGGTACCAACTACTTACGATTATCACATTTAACACCCATTTTTATGATAGATACTCTAGATACTTATCTACTAATTAATTTGCCAGTAACATTTGTGTCTTTATGTTTAGTTTATTCATAACAATCGGTAAATTTTGGCAGGAAAGGAGAGTTGAACACCATGTTTTTCAAACTTAAGATCTAATAAACTCTTCGAAGATATGGTCACCGTTTCAAGAGATAATATGTGATATGCCAGTCAGTATTGTCCGTACACATTTGTCGTAGTCACGGCAGTACCTTAATTTAAGATGAACACATTTTTTTTTAAATATCTAGAAGTATAGAATACCTTTTTTATTTTTATGTTTTTGCTCAAGAGATGCGGTAAATAGTTTTTCAGTCTGAAAGTTATATATTATTAGAAAATTTGGCAGGATAATTAAATTGTAGACTGAACCTTACATGTAATGACTATTAAACATAACCTTAATTATCATCTTAATTTAAATATCAGTAGGTTTGTTTGTATTGTAAGTTGCTACCCACTTAACGCTGGGACATAATTAAGTTTTAATCGTCGTCCGGTCGTAAAAGAGGTACTTACCTAAATTGTTGGATTCCTAAGCAGCAACCGCTATATTTCCTGAGCGCTAACAAGCTATAGCTGTAAGCCTGTAATACCTGCCATGTATAGATGAACCATCTCATGAAGAAGTTTTAACTTTATTCTTATGAGAATATAGTTCTTTCAACCTATAAAGTCAAAACTTCTTGAGATGGTTCATCTATAACTAACATCCATATCGAGATCTCTTACACTGCTCCTTTCGTCCATACGTACTTGTTGTTTTCTCTTCTGATGCCCTGAAAATACTTGTTGTGTCAGTAGGTAAGGAAAAAGCATGAAGCCTTAACTGAAGGGTTTGTATATTTTATGCATGTAATGTTTGTATATTTAAGACAAAATAATACTGTAATTAGTTATATACACATGCACAAAATGTATAAACAACACACACATAGTTTTTTAGGGTTCCGTACCCGAAGGGTGCCAAACGGGACCCTATTACTGAGACTTCGCTGTCTGTCCGTCTCTCTGTCACCAGGCTGTCTCTCATGAACCGTGGTAGCTAGACAGTTGAAATTTTCACAGATGGTGTATTTCTGTTGCCGCTATAACAAGAAATACTAAAAAACAAATTAAATTTAATATTAAGGGGGGCTCCCATACAACAAACGTGTTTTTTTTTTTGCTCATTTTTGCTCGATATTGATAATGGTAGCAGGTAAACGCTTAAAATGTTCACAATATATTGAGTATATTATTTGCTTAAAAAATAAATAATTAAATTAAAATTAAATTAATATTTAGGGGGGGCTCCCATACAACATGTTTTTTTTTCGGTTTTTTATAGATAATGGTACGGAACCCTACGTGCGCGAGTCCGTCTCGCAGTTGGCCCGTTATTTATTCCGGCGCTTGGTCTGAACTTAGATAAGACGCGTTTCGCGTTTCATGTGATAACTTCGCTTTAGGCCTAAGATAAAGGCATAAGACAACCGAATCCAATAAATATTTGTTTAATTCATTAAGATTGACATTGGATTCATTAAGATTGACAGCCACCACTCTCCATGTGAAAAGGGGCCAAGTGCCAATTCGGTGTCTGTTGCTACTGACCAAAACCTCTCTTGCCCTTACGTTTATTAATTATAACTGTATACTTTCAGAACAGGCTTTTCCAAAATTCAAAAGTATTTCTTTTCGCCCCACCCGAGATTCGAACCGCATGCACAGAATTATGGCCCTAGGTTGTATTTTTGAAAATGGAATCGGTGGCCACCGGGCCATTCCGCTAAAAACATTACAATTCATTCATTATTCAATGACCCGAAATTTTAGTCCGGTCAATTTAAGCATAAAATAGGGATAATTTCTAAAAACCCATTTTCGCGAACTTTGACCTTGAATAAATAAATTTGCACGCATGCGATCGTCGATGGGAACTTTTCTCAATTTCAAAATAACGTTCCAACGTTCATCATGCAAATTTTCAGCTTGCTGGGAACGGGTTTTCACGCTTGCTTTTCACCAATGAGATAATTCATTTATTTATGTTAAGTACATTTATCGGACGTTCCGTCTTTCGGATGACACGTTAAGCTGTAGGTCCCGGCTACTATATGTAGGATGTAGTAGTCGTAAAAAAAACCTCCACCAACCCCCAATGAGCCAGCGTGGTGGAATAAGGCTCAATCTTACTCGTAGCCGGGTAAAGGCCTGTGCCCTTCGGTGGGGATAAAAATGGGCTAAATTTACTTTACTAGGAGTTTTTAAACTTAAATTGTCCGGACTATGATTGTAGTCCGTGTGTATATATATGATTTAGTTTACAACGAGGCGTGCGTGCCCGAGGCGTGTGGGGTTTTGCAAAAAATGTATGCAACTTCTCAACCTCCGTGCCCCCTCTGTGCCCCGTGTGAAAAACCCTGTACGCCCCGGGCACGCCCCGCAGTAATATAAATGATCCCTCAAATACTGCGGTTATTCTTGCTTGTCTAATTTCTTAAACGTACCAAAAAAATGACATAACTAGTGAAGGGAATAAGTGAATGAACTGCCGAGATTTTTTAAGTAACTGAATGTTGATTGAAATAAATTAATTTAGAGTTTTAATTTATCATGACTGAGTTTGCGATTGATTTAACATGTAACTTCTGGGCAAGTTAGAATGGATAGAATAGACTTTAGCCTGTGTCACTATATACAACAATGGTCAGATTGAGGACTTACCTGAGACATGACTGGCAGGCAGCGTCTAAGTGAGGTCGTCGAAGGAGCTGGATGCTGCAGAGGTGCTGGGGCCCGGGCATGCGCGTGCGTCGCTTGTGTCCCGTGCGTCGCGTATGTCGTGTGCGTCGCGCGGGTTGCGCTGGAGCAGGCGGCGCGTCGCCAAGATCACGTGGCCGGCCTTCTGCGACCGGTGGAGGGGGAAAGTATGATAAATAAACTTAAAAAAACACGCAAATTAATTTGATAAATGAATAAAGTGGTCACATTCTGCCTCTGGTACCCCGTGTGGGAAAGGGCGTGACGGTATGCTATGTATAATTATAATAAATTATTTTATCTACTCTTCATGTCTTAAAGTTCGAATTACAAATTTTAAACCGAATTCATAATGACGTACTTTAAAAACGCAATTCAGTAATCCTTTTTTTTAATAACATCATTACTTCTCGAACAAAACTAATGTTATTATTAAACTTTTCTCCATAACGATACAGTTCTACTTTTTTTGGGAAAGGCAAGGGTCCTGAAACCGTACAGCCAAGGTGTTCGATAGTCTGTATCGTTGGAAAGTTTTTTTTTAACTATAGTTGACAACCAAACAGCCACTCAGCGTTTGATAATGTACTTGGAAGCAGGAAGATTTAAATAAAGAGGTTCATTGATCTAAGGTTTGATACTGTGGCCCTATTGTTCTGAGCTGTGGCCCATGCTTCGCGCATGCGCTGTGACATGCTGGGGTTTTGGCGGCAACGTGACGTCAACGTGACGTGACAACGTTTTGTTGTGTCTAAGCACTGACTGATTTATGTAGAAATATTATTGTGTGTATGTGTAATAGGTATTATAACTCTCGTGGGATACTATTAAAAACCTCGCCTAACCCACTCGTGTTTTAATACCCCTCATTATGCAACAGTTTCATAAACTACTATTATTGCACCATTTTGAATGATTTCACATCTTGATACATACTTCCACGCGTTCTTGAGAAAAAAGAATCTTGCCAGACGGATGGACAGACAGACGGGCAACGAAATTATCCTGTTAGTTTTATTTTTCTGCGTTTAGGTTACGCAACGATCGAAGTACGCAACCTTAAAAAATGGCAAAGCCCTGAATGCATAACTGCTTGATAAAGGATCGATCGCTGTGATAAGTTTTGCTACTTTTTCTAATAAAGCCAACTTACATGCCACTTCGACCTGTAGCTAGCTAAGTACAGCTTCAGGTTATCTTTCGCGATCTCCAATGCCGTCCGATCGTGTATGTTTTTGTGTTCGTCGGCTATCCATGGATGCTGCAGGCATTCTCTCGCTGACATGCGTTCATGAGGCTTCTTTTTGAGTAGGCCATCGATGAAATCCTTCGCCAGATCGCTGATGTTATCAAAGGCCTAAAAATAATGATACAATTAGGACGGGAAATACCTATTACGCCCATTAACGGCAACGATCATAAATTGAATGAGTCACTGAAAGTTTTAAACCGTGACTTGATTTGACAGGATACAACCCTACTCAGTATAGTAAGGACATCCTATCTGTAATTTATATTTGTCGTTGGTAGTTTTGTTTGTTAGGTAAGTAATTACATCGAGCTCTACACGGAACACTTGAATCTCAAAGTGAAACGCTCTGAAGCACTGAAACTCGCTTACCCTTACACCTTACAAAAAGTGGGCAAGTGAGAGTTGGACTCGCCCATGAAGGGTTCCGTATCCGGTTCTGAAACACCAGCTAGCCCAAATAGCCCACTGTCATTCTTCACCAGCAAATAATTACTTTGTTTTTCATAGTGTTTCTATGAATGACAAAATTATCTTTGCGGTTTTTATGAATGTTTTATATCTTAAAAACGGTTTATTTTATTTTGTTCAAACCAATTTTCGTTGAAAGCGTCTATTGAGATACACTGCATATTTTATTTTTATTTTTCACTGTCTTACTTTAGAAGTTAGAGGAGTCAGGTTTGTTAGTTAGATTAGACAAATTTTTCCACTTTGGAAAATGAGAATGAAAATGATCAATAAATCGTTGAGGTACTTAGCTCAGCGGGTATGATGTAGGCTCAAAATCCGTTGGTCGTGTTCAATCAAATCCTCGTGAGGGCATTAATCTTTGTTTTTTTTTGTGTACGATAGTACGGTACCCTTCGTGTGCGATACAGACCCGGTTTTTTTTGTTTCAGTTCCATGTATAGGGGAGCCCACCCCCTTATTATTATTATTTTTTTGTGTAAATATCGTAAAGCGGTTCACAGAATATATACCATACTTTCAACTGTGTAGTCCTAATATAATAGTTTCGGAATTAAGTTGCTGTGACATACGGACGCGGACGGACGGACAGACGGACAGACAGACTTGAAGAAAGAAAGGGTTCTTTGCTTCTCTACGGAACCCTAAAAAGGAGTATTCATACGAACTTCTTATTAACTTTCTACTAAAAAGTACCTGGTCGGTTGGTAGTTGATAAGATCCTTCTATAGATGTCAAAAAATAAGATCCTTTCACGTTTTAAACGTATATTAGTTTTGAAATAAAATTCTAGTTAGACACGAAACCTTTTGGAAAACCCTGTACACTTACCTCATCATCAAATGAATAGTCATTAAGCTGAATCTTTATATCTGTAGCCGCTTCGCGATCATCACCAAACGGCAAAAGTCCGGAAAGGCTGAAAATCAGACAAAATTAAAGAAACCCCTATACTACAGCAAGTTATCGCGAAATAGATACGATCTTTGTTCTTGTGAGTACGTCCGGTACATGCCACCATATTGCTCGTCAGTTCGTAGGAAACCGATGTGAAATGAGTTCCGCCAGAATATGTTCAATGCAGATATTTGCGTAACGAATATGCACAAAGCAGACTGGACTACAGAAAGAAATATCGTTGCTTGTTTACAAAGCTGAAGCAAAAGCCGAAATTATAACGCCAACGTGTGTATTGTAAATATTGGAATAATGCAATCTGACCAATATAACATAAAACCCCTGCACTGCGGGTTTTCAATATTCTGGGGACCTTGGTCAAGAATTTATTTATTTATTTCGTTGCGGTTTTTCCATTATTAATTCATTTTCAGGTTTGGAGAAACCGATTGTGTATATTCTGAGTAATTTATAAGACTCTTTTCATTATTTGTAAAATCGAAACCATGCTTATGAGACAAAAAGTTCACTTGTTGTAAAGCCACTATATTAGGCCGGATAATTATATTTAGCAGCTGTCAAAATTTATGAAATAAACTTTATTGTGATTAGCGCGCTAATCGCATAAGTTTGACATATTCAATACCTTTTGACAGTTGCTAAATAGAATTAAGAAGCTAATCGTAATTAAGTTTTTGGTGCAAATGGCCCTTAATTAGTGTTTTTGGTGCAAATGGACCTTAGTGAGTGTTTGTGGTGTTTTATTTTTATTTTCTTTATTTAGGACATCAACAGCAAATTACAAAGTAGTAGTAGTTTGCAGTGTTTTACTATACTTACGCCAAATAAGTGATAACACCAACACTCCACATGTCAGTCTTCAACGAGATCGGATCATAGCTGATTATTTCTGGGGCCACGTAGTCTCTGGTGAAATGAAATAAACGGTCAAGTGCGAGTAGAACTCGCGGGCCAAGGATTCCGATCACACTTGGAGAGCGAAACTGGCGTTTCCACGTAAAAAAATATATTATAATATCATCCATGTAAACCACAGACCATAGATTAAGATAGAAGACTCAAACATCTGAAATATACAGAACCAAGCGTGTAAAATTTACTAACAAAATTACACGAGCTCATTTTAGGAAGAAAAAAGGTGAATGGCACTCAATTGGTACATCTATCTATATTGAAGTCTGTGATGTAAACAAAATTACACATTTTTGCAGAAAGACATCAATTTGCACTTTTAAAATTTTTACTTGTGCATAATTTTAGGACAACGGAAAGTACCCTACTATTGATAATTCGCTTTTGATTCATGATGAAACAGTTCCATGGAATTAAAGCAAAGTATTGCCATATCTGGGCCCATTGCGATTTCTATGAAGATCCAACAATTCTACAGTATAAACGGTCGTAGGCTTTCGATTGCGTTGACCTAGCTATAGAAGGTTGATTTTTTCACAGCTATATGGGACCACAGACCTGGCAATCGATATAAATTTCAGCTTGATACGTTCACGCGTTCCCGATTTAAATGCTTGACAGACAGACAGACTGACGGACGGCCAACAAAGTGATCATTCAAGGGTGCCAAAAAATACCTATTCTCATCTGAAAACAGCAGGTATTTTATTTACTTATTTTACCAACCCGCACTGAGCCAGCGTGGTGGAGTATGGCTCAATCTTACTCGGATCCGGGTAAAGGCCTGTGCCCCTCGGTGGGGACATTAATGGGCTACATTTACATTTTATGATGGAGCTAACTTCAACTTCGCAGCTGAAACTGTCCACGTTCTGCAGATAATCCAGAATTCTAGAAGCCCAATTTTGACGGGACCAAAAATTATTGGCTGTTGCACACGCCCAAATAAAGGCAGTGTAGTCAAAGGTAGAAAGGAAAAGTTCAAAACTTTGTATGGACTTCATTCATTAATTAATTCAAATAAATGGCGAACGGCGGGCGGCGACAAAACAATGAATTTACTGAATACTTTGGCTACACATACATAATCTGATAATAACAATCTGCGTTATAAAATTATTCAGTTACCTGGTGCCATAAATAGTGCGGAAGGGCGCTCCGTCGATAATCCGGGCCAGGCCGAAGTCGATGATTTTAATCTGGTTCGTGTTTGGAGAGACGCACATGATGTTTTCGGCCTTCAGGTCCAGGTGAGCTACCCGCTGATTAGAAATTAAAGATGTAAAAGCCTATTTCACCAACAATCTCTATATTTTAGGGGACACTTTATTTCCTTACAGGGGTCCAGTGGTTGTTTCGCTTTGACCTAAGTTTAAGGGTCATCTAGGCTTCTAGGGGACCCCCCTAAATTTGAGAGGCTGGCCTCTGAATATCGATAGACAGATAACCGTAGGTGAAATCGGTAATAAGTCCGCAGCCGGACGCTGCTGCAGACGACATATCGCGTGACAGTGTCAGCGAGATAGTGGATGTGTTTGATGCCGACCGCTACCTATATTCTTCATGTCGCCGCCTCATGTGGCTGGGCCTGAATCTTTAACCCTGTCACGCAGTCACGCTCGCTCGCGTCGTAACGTAACTACACTCGCTGTCCCATTCACACACTCAAGCGACACGTCGTCAGCATTTGCGTTCGGTGTGATATAAGCCGGAAACGTGCTCTGCTTTCAAACCAACCAAACTTGTGTTTTATTTACCACTTGGTCAGGGATTTCATATTAATAAATCCCTCGGCATTTTGCAAAATTATGACGCGCGTTTTAGACGGTAAAAATAAATTAATTCAATAAACCAGCGACAGTTACTTTCATTTTAAAGTTAGCTCCGTAGCTGGACTCAGTGCTAAAATTTAAAAGTTATAAGTTGGAACCCGGAAAAGCCCGATTTGGTACCGAGAGTCCAACCTGTTGTGAAATCAGAGCAAGTACCGGTAATTCCTTGCAAACTGTAATAGGACAATCCAGTCCTTGGAACAATATTGACATTAAAATTATAAAAAAAAAAAAAATGACATTAAAATTATTTTGACAGTGGGTACCAAGACGTCATTGAATGTCTAATTTTTGACGTTGGTACCCACTGTCAAACTAATTTTAATGTATTTTTTTTTTTTTACAAAAAAAATAAAAAAAATGGCTGGAGCCAGGCGGTTAAATGCCTTTTCATACGGATTTATGACGTATCTCGCGCATTAAAATGAATTGGCACATAAAGAAATACCTAGAACAATGTTTAAATATTGAATCACAATAAGTACATACAATGGGATCGTACGCTTGATAATTCAAATCAATACCCGGTCTAGTGAAAATCTCACACTATTCTACATGGAATTCTAAACAAATTATGCCGGTTCTCCTAAACAAATTCATTAAATGATAATATTCATATGATAATGATAAATGTAATACAAAATGTCAAATGGATGAAAGAATGACATCAAAAGGAAGGGAAGCACGTATAAATTAATTAACGCAAAATGAGATACTACTTTGTTAGAGACACCATTCTTAACAACTTTTATTATGAAACCAATTTGATCAGGGCAACTTTTTTTTTTCACTTCTCCATACAAATTAGTAGTGGTGGCAATAACGGCTGTTTTGCAATAACGAACAACACTGTTGTGTTATTTCAAAATAACTGTTGTCGTAAACTGTTATCCTGTTATATTGCTGTTTGGTAAAACGATAATTGAATGAATCGCTGATTGACAATATCATTATTTATGTTCTTGCACGTTATCAGTTATTTCACAATTAGATTAATGATTAATAATGAACTTCCCTTCATACTTCAAACGGGCATAGGACTGTCAGAATTATTGTCAATACTTCGTATCCGTAAGTAAATCTAAATATATTTGAGAAACTAATAGTTTGAATGAATTATTGATTTACATTTTTCTAGATATAAGTACATTTTTTTATATTTTCAATTTTAGTTATTCTATATACACACACTTATTCCCGTTTAAAAACATTATCATAGTCACTTTATCAACTAAAAATCTTGCAACAAAGCGCAGCGCATGAGCGCACGCACCCCACCCCCCATTTGTCGAATGGTCGGACGGCCGGACGGCGGGCGTCGCGTCATTGGCTAATTATTGAGAACGCAACGCCGACTACAAAAATGAAAAACGCAACGATAACGAACGACAACAGGATAACAGGATGCTTGAGTTTTCGACAACAGTGTTGTTCGTTGCGCACAAATAACGCATTATATTATCTGTTGTCGTAATAACGGCCACCACTACAAATTAGCTGACCCACTCAGGCCAAAATGTACTGGGAAGTGAAAAATAAAGTTGCCCTGATCAAATCAGTTAATTCATTTACACGATGTTACGAAACCATGCAGAATTTGCATTGCAATAAGTCCAGAGTGACATTTAATAGATGACCATATTTTAGGGAAGGATATTTATGAATAAGTTTCCCCAAAAAAACCTGAAATGAAAAATGTATTCGTCCCTCAGTACATTGACTCAAACGTTAGCGTTAGGATAAAATAAACGTTTGCATTCATAATTAACATTCAATTTTCATTCAATTCATAATTAACGTAATGGGCAAAGTAGAGGGGAAAAGAAGCGCTAGCAGAAGGAGGGAGTCGTGGCTCCGCAGCAACAGGGAATGGACGGGTGTGGCCAGCGTAGAACAGCTGATGCGCTGGGCAAAGAACAGAGAGGAGTATGTACACCTGACCGCCAACCTCCACTAGCGGAGGGTGACCATAAGAAGAAGAAACAAACGAATAATGTTAACAAAATATGAATAGTTTACCTGATGGTGCAGGTAGAGCATTCCCTCGCAGATTTGCCGCACGAACTGCACAACGCAGCCTTCGGTGACGTTCTCATCGTCCACAAGACGCTCGAACAACTCTCCTCCGCTCAGACTGCAATCGTAGATGCCGCGAGATAGCGGTTATTTGAGAATACACCCCAATATTTAGTAAAGATGTTTTAGTCATAAAAAAGTCTCTGACAAAATTACTGAATTGGGCGAATAACTGTCAGCGACTAGAAATGTCAAAAATAGAAAATTCAAGAACCCTAATTTGTTGGTTTAAGGGGACTGCGACCGCGTGAATTTCCCATACAAACGTAATACAAAAATGATTTGAATTTGAGAACTAGTTCAAAGCATTTAGACTGTTAATCGGATTTATACACGGTCTACGCAGGTTCCTGGTCGTATACCAAGGTTCTTATTCAAATTACTTAAAAATATTCTTAAATTGGTTGAAGAGGAACCCTGGTATACAGAACAGGAACCTGCGTAAACAGTGTATAAATCCGACTAACAGTCTAAATGCTTTGAACTACTTCTCAAATTCAAATCATTTT
This sequence comes from Argyresthia albistria, assembly GCA_963457715.1. Taxonomy (NCBI): domain Eukaryota; kingdom Metazoa; phylum Arthropoda; class Insecta; order Lepidoptera; family Argyresthiidae; genus Argyresthia; species Argyresthia albistria. The sequence goes on along the minus strand of OY735254.1, from coordinate 6,057,744 downwards.
GTAATACGTTTGTATGGGAAATTCACGCGGTTGCAGCACCCTTAAATTCGTAGTTCAATGCAGCGTTAATTTTTGTAGTTGTTACGCATATCAAGCTAACAAGAAAGATTACGTGGGCAGAATTATGCTTCTACCACTGCGGATGGGAAAAGGCGTGATGCTTTGTTATGCTATTTCAAGAAGGATACAGTAAAGCCAGTCCGTCAAGTCCGATATAGCCAAGACACCAAACGAGGATCGTGTAAAATAAGAATTGTACACCAAAAGAAATTCCTGATAGTGTCACTAAACAAAATTGCAACTGCTGAAAAAATACACTTACAGTTCAGTCACAATGATAAACGTTTTCCTGTCTGCGTAAGCGCCATACACTCTAAGCAACTTATCGTGGTTTAATCGCCTCAAAATATCCAACTCCCGATAAGCAGCGTCCCGCTTCTTCTCAATTATCGTACTTAAGTATTTAGCCGCGTATTTCTCGTCAGAGTCTTTCACTTTCACTAGTGTCACATGTCCAAAGTGTCCTTTTCCTAGCAAAGTGTCCTCTAAAAACGTTCGCTTGAATTCCTCCAGCGGTTGCACCTCCAGATCGAATGGCGGGTCGGGTACAGCGGGGTAATCTGTGAACAATATAATGAAATTACATCTGCACGGATATAAATAAGTATTAATAGTTGTATTGTAATTATAAATTACATAAATACCAGAAACATTAATTGTGATTATCGCATTTGCTTGAACTTGACTTCCTTTTACTTACTTACATATTAATACATTTTGACAGCTGCTAAATAGAATTATGACGCTAATCGTATTAAGCGTTTTGGTGCAAATGGATGTTTTAAAAAATATAAGAAAGTAAAAGAAACTTACATTTCTAAATGTGTACACCAGAGACTATATATCTAATTGACTGCGCCTGCCGGGATTGCGCCGCCGCCGCCCGTAAATTGGTGAGTATTGTTTCAAAGGAAAATGTATCTATGCGCTCTCCACTGGATAAGTGCTCCCTGGTGTGCACACATGGTATTAAGTTACTACCCGGTCATCTTAACCTCTGACATACTAAAAGCACCGCAATGACGTCACGGTTCAGGTCTCAAGTTAACTCGACCGGAATATACAAGTGGACCTGAGGGTGTTAAAATCGACCATGAATCCCTTACCTACAAGTGTCGTAGTACACGGGCTAGCCGCGCTCACACCTGCGATGTTTGCTACACGGTAGCGGAACTTGTGGAGAGTTCCGCGAGGAATACCAACGACTTCCACACACGGCTCGTTCGCTTCGCAGAGCGTCGTGAACACACCATCCTCCTCCTTCTCTAGGACGAACCACACGTCGTCTGAGTAGCCTGGTGTGGTTCCCCTGAAACATCGAAGCTGTATTAAAATTGATTAACTCTGTTCATGTACAGACCTACCAAGTTATCTGTGAAAACTACGATTGCCATTTTTGAAGCCTTTCTATGCACGGACGCAATTCCCAATTTTGGCAATACTAAAGCCACTAGCGACACCCATCATTTCACAGTTAAGTTGGCAGATCCTAGACAATATTTTTCATTGTCAATTATATTTTTTTATGGGCTTTGAGTTGTCAAAAAATTATTAAGTTCCGCTGTCTGGTTGCCGAACCATAGCTTACACGTCAATTTGGGCGCGTACTGGACCCCTTTCAGCGCAGACAGCGATGTCGGGAGAGCACTTCGGTGTTGGCGGCGTCACTATCGGCGTCGGCGGCAGCGGCGGCGTCGACGGCAGTGGCGGAGGCGGCAAGCCACAGTGGCCATTGATGGAGCACCGCACGCGGTCCGGTTTGGTCGGGATGTGGTTGTTGGCTGTGTGGCGAAAAAGATAATAAATGACGTCCCCTACTTAGACCCCAAAAAATATTGTCGGTACATATTCCAAACACCCTGCATAAACCATAACCAAACCAGTGCAATTTCCTTTTAGATTATGTATATGGTTAGTCTTTAGGGCAGTTTCCGTTGCCGAAAACATACAAATTATAGTATTATCATCCTGTAATTGCGCTTGTATTATTAGGCAATAATGAAATGAGTCATTACACGTCATCTTTGGCTTGGGCGGCTGCGCTTGCTTGTTCTTGTGTATTATAGCGAAGGTCTGGAACGTGACACCTCGTGGACGCTGTGGGGCATCTTCGTGGTATTTGGGCAGCTGCAAGGAGGATTCGCTTGTCAATACTCCCGGGGCGTTCTAATCAAATATGGTGTAGAGTATTGGTGCGACAAACATTTATGGCTTGCAAAAAAGTTGCAGTGGTTGAGATATTATTTTTGTAAAATTTTATGTTCTTGTATGTAGTAGTCGTAAAACCCCTCTACCAGCCCGCTTTGAGCCAGCGTGGTGGAGTATGTCTGAATCTTACTCGTATCCGGGTAAAGGCCTGTGCCTCTCGGTGGGGACATTATTGGGCTAAATTTACTTTATTTTACGGTATTTTTTCCAGAAAAAAAAAACATATCTCAACCATTAGCAACATAGAACAGAATTTCAAGCAGAAATGTGTCCAGTACCAACAAGTACAAGCCCCTCTACTCAACCAAAAATTTTTGTCGCACCATACTCCAAACATCCTGTATACATACAGGCCGCTGGCATTAGAGGAATTCGCTTGTTGCAATGAATAATTTGAATATACGGCTTTCCAACGAGTCTTGCCGTGACAGGTGGAACTAACGTTTTTGACAGGTTAGTTGCATTTAGTTTCGTAGAACTGGCTCCCCCACGTCACGTCACAACAAATCGTTGGGATTCTGTTACCATGATGATTCACTTCGCTTTTTAACATAAAATCATTCGCAAAAAAGCTAAAGCAATTCACAAACATAAGTTTAAGCAGAGATGAAGGATTTCTCATGATGTTTTCCCTCACCATAAGATCCCTTTAATGTACTCGGATAGAATAATTCTCTGATTTTAACAAGTCATGTTCTAATATATTTGAAATATCTATACAGAATAACTTACATTTGAGTTTGAGTCAGTACCGGGGCTCGAACCCTCATCTCTCGCATTACAGGCAAGCGTGTCATCAGCTGTAGACGGTAGCCTTAAAATGCTGGGATGCCTAAAGTCTGCACCCCACTGTGCAAAAACAGCCTTTAGCAAAACACAAATCGCTCAGAATGAGCATTATTGCTGTACGTTTTTTTACTTGCTTGTTTATTACGAGTGTCAGCGTGACTTTGCTTTCCCATAAACGTAATTTTATTAATTTTGTTCGATAGAAAAGTCTTCTGAAGCTGCAAAGAAAATCTGTCTGCTAAGTTCCGATTGCCTCTCAATTGCTACCGGCGGCGGCGCCGCGCATGCCATCAAGCAGATCAAGAAATCACGACACAGCCCCAATGCCCGACATTCTAGTTCATATGTTACATTTAAATATATATTTTTTCTCATTGAGGGCTTCAATACTCACAGAAATAAATTATTTTGAGTACTTACATTAAGAAATAATTTATTTTGAATTAATATTTTGGGTATAAAGCGCTCATTGGAAAGACAAAAATAAATCCACGTAGTGTTTAGGTCGCTTTTGCAGAAAATGTGTTTAGAAATCGCATGCAAACACCACTGCAAATACAAAACAGGCAAGAATCTATACCCTGACTTATGTATTTGCTTATAGCAATTTTGAATCCTATACCTAGTTATTCAATTAATTGATTGACTTTGTATACGGATAATCTATGTTAATTTCACTCGCTTTGTATGCAAATACGAAATTTGTCTCCACACGTATTACACAATATAAACGAACGAAACGATCCTTACAGGCAGAAATTATGTCGTGACAAATGACAGTCACGGAAAGGCAGAAATAGGTAATTTTGTTTACCAGATGTATGTCATCCAGATAAAAACAAATACTTTTCACGGTTGTTTTCAAGTAGAAACCACTGTTTACTGATTTAAAAAAACGGACCAAACTAAGAACAGGGACAGACTTTAAAATAAATATATAAAAACATCGAATCGGTTCATAAATAGGTTCGAGGTAACAAACGTAAAACAATTGGCAAAAAAGTTGCCAACCAAGACGTTTACAACAATGATACTTACACCTTTGTGAATATTCTCAATATCAGAATCTTTCGGTACGCCATCGCCATGCGCCAGCTCTTATTGAACTAAAGTAAAAAAATAAAATTCACGCGAATACATTGTGCTGTTGATGAAATTACTTAATTAAATTTTCAATTCTGCTTGTAATAACTTAGCATAAATACATAATTTAAACTCCCAAAACTCAGGTAGCTTGATTGATTAGGGACTCTCTTTTAGTCCCCGCTTAATGATTATGTTTTGGGACACCCTATTTAAATTGATTTGGCACGTCGGGGACGAGAGTCGTCGTGCCATCGAGTATTGATACTTGGCGTTTGTTTTGGCACGTTCGTCGGGGACGAGAGCCGACGTGCCATCGAGTATTGATACTTGGCGTTTGTTTTGGCACGTTCGTCGGGGACGAGAGTCGTCGTGCCAGCCATCGAGTATTGATACTTGGCGTTTGTTTTGGCACGTTGGTCGGGGACGAGAGTCGTCGTGCCATCGAGTATTGATACTTGGCGTTTGTTTTGGCACGTTCGTCGGGGACGAGAGCCGACGTGCCATCGAGTATTGATACTTGGCGTTTGTTTTGGCACGTTCGTCGGGGACGAGAGTCGTCGTGCCATCGAGTATTGATACTTGGCGTTTGTTTTGGCACGTTCGTCGGGGACGAGAGCCGACGTGCCATCGAGTATTGATACTTGGCGTTTGTTTTGGCACGTTCGTCGGGGACGAGAGGCGACGTGCCATCGAGTATTGATACTTGGCGTTTGTTTTGGCACGTTCGTCGGGGACGAGAGGTGACGTGCCATCGAGTATTGATACTTGGCGTTTGTTTTGGCACGTTCGTCGGGGACGAGAGGCGACGTGCCATCGAGTATTGATACTTGGCGTTTGTTTTGGCACGTTCGTCGCGGACGAGAGGCGACGACGTGCCATCGAGTATTGATACTTGGCGTTTGTTTTGGCACGTTCGTCGCGGACGAGAGGCGACGACGTGCCATCGAGTATTGATACTTGGCGTTTGTTTTGGCACGTTCGTCGCGGACGAGAGGCGACGACGTGCCATCGAGTATTGATACTTGGCGTTTGTTTTGGCACGTTCGTCGCGGACGAGAGCCGACGTGCCATCGAGTATTGATACTTGGCGTTTGTTTTGGCACGTTCGTCGGGGACGAGAGGCGACGTGCCATCGAGTATTGATACTTGGCGTTTGTTTTGGCACGTTCGTCGCGGACGAGAGGCGACGACGTGCCATCGAGTATTGATACTTGGCGTTTGTTTTGGCACGTTCGTCGCGGACGAGAGGCGACGACGTGCCATCGAGTATTGATACTTGGCGTTTGTTTTGGCACGTTCGTCGCGGACGAGAGCCGACGTGCCATCGAGTATTGATACTTGGCGTTTGTTTTGGCACGTTCGTCGCGGACGAGAGCCGACGTGCCATCGAGTATTGATACTTGGCGTTTGTTTTGGCACGTTCGTCGGGGACGAGAGCCGACGTGCCATCGAGTATTGATACTCGGCGTTTGTTTTGGCACGTTCGTCGGGGACGAGAGCCGCCGTGCCATATCAAACGCCGAGTATTGTACCTAAGAATTTCAATACGCTCTGAAATTAACGTTAAATTAGAAAAATGTACTTACGTTCTTATTGAATGTAATTTTTTTGGTACGTGACGCCATGGCAAAAAAAATACCTGAAGAAAAAATCATAGTTAGATGTACGAAAGGCACAAGGCTTCCATCCAACGATCCAAGGGCACTTAGTTTACAGGGCGCGCTAAGTAATTCTATGCAACCCTGTCACCAAGGGTTAGTTCAACCTATCACCCAAGTGTGCCAAAAGCAAAAGATCGTTGGAATGCTTGTATGTATCATTATTCATACTGCCCGGTTATTATTCATACTGCCCGGTTATTATTCATACTGCCCGGTTAGTCAAGTTGTCCGTGACATGTATACTTAGATCACTTATTTAGGTCACATCAAGACTACGGATCGGAACCCTAAAAATGTGACTACACTGAAGGTTAAAAAAATATAGTTACGAGGTAACAAAATGCAATTTTATTCAGAAGGAGGGGCTTCTTTTTTAACGACTTTATTTTTTTCATATTTCTGAATAAAATACTGAGGAGGTCGTATGAAGTTTTGTGAATGAACCGTTCTAAAACTATCCAAAAAAAGTAACGGTTTGAAATTTAAAAACAAATCGGAACAGAGCGATATTTAAGTCATCATGTGGAAATAGAGGAGCATGATTCTCGCGCATTCGATATACGATATCTACACCTATATCGAGTAATTTCGTATGGGAATCAGGAACCAATGTAGGTCGCGCGCGATATCCGTGTATCGAAGGCGCGAGAATCATGCTATTGATCTCACTATATCTCACTCCAACAAGTGAGATAGAGTGAAAAGAAGTGCGGGACAGCCAGGGACATATAATACATGTGTCAGGATCTAATTCTCTCAGCGGCCACGGATAGTGTTTGTAGTGTGAGGACTTAGATTATATACAAACACTGTGAGGAGTAGAGTTTAGTGTTTAATCGCGGTCAAATCAGTCGCATTACGAAGTTTCACTACAAAAACTAGTTTAGTGGCTGCCTCCATAGCTCAAACTGATAGAGAATGCCCCTGCCTGAGTCATACATATTTTACCTCGCCAAGCAACTTTTGGGCAAAGTACCTGCCGCATGCCGTGTTCTTATTACGTACGTCCTAAGGACTACGATCGAACTGCTATGGTGAAACTTGACCTGCATGTTGGTAACGACTACATCCCGACAGATAAGGCTGTCGCAAGGTTGCCACGACTATTCAAGTAATCAAGTTCTTATTATAAGAGCAATAAAGGTGACAATTCAGTATAAGTAAGTTCTGGTACCCTTTTAGTCTGATAAAACTACTTTAAGTATTAAGTCTTGAGTAAGAGTCAATATATGGTATGTTTAAAACTACAAGTACAATACCAGCAAGCAGCTTCGAGATACATCTTACAGGTAAAATAATATAGTCAGATAACGTTCATTTCAAGTACCTGTGCAATGTCAAATTCCTTAGATAAACAGACAGATAAACGCTATCTGAGGAGTGAAAGATCGGCTCTTAGTCAAAATTTCAAAATTCAAAATTATTTATTTCCTGTAGATTTGTATCTAAATACCTAGAACACTTTTTTCTCTACGTTGGATCACTCTGGGAGAAGAAGGCCAAAAAAACTCCTACTGTCATGTTACCAACAAGCAATGTGAGATGCGGCGAAGGAACACCTTGTTTATCATCAATGACGGAGGCGAACATAGCTCAAGCCAATGCCATAAATCGCCCGCCAGTCTGCCAGTGTCGTCACCATACAGTATCATATGCCACGCTCAGATTCACGGAGATAGATTTTACCCATCTCATACCACATCAAGAACTATCTGATGCTAGTTTGTACGTACCGTACCCGAAGGGTGCCAAACGGGATCCTTACTAAGCCCACGCTGTCCGTCTGTCCTTCTGTCTGTCCGGTAGCGGGTTCTAGATCACGAACCGTAATAGCTAGAAAGTTGAAATTTTCACAGAACGTGTATATCTGTTGCCGCAATAACAACAAACACTGAACTACAAGAGACGTGTTTTGACACACCCACGCATTTCAATATGATGGTATATTTCGCGTCAACTATTATTTAGGCCCTCAATCCGGAGGTCGTGAGTTCAAATCCTCGTGAGGGCATAATCTTTTTAGGGTTCCGTACCCGAAGGGTGCCAAACGGGACCCTATTACTGAGACTTCGCTGTCTGTCCGTCCGTCCGTCTGTCTGTCACCAGGCTGTATCTCATGAACCGTGGTAGCTAGAACAAAAAATACTAAAAAATAAAATAAATTTAATATTAAGGGGGGGTCCCATACAACAAACGTGTTTTTTTGCTCATTTTTGCTCGATATTGATAATGGTAGCAGGTAGACGCTTAAAATGTACACAATATATTGAATATATTGTTTACAAATAAATAATTAAATTAATATTTAGGGGGGGCTCCCACACAACATGTTTTTTTTTTTGCGGTTTTTTTATAGATAATGGTACGGAACCCTTCATGCGCGAGTCCAACTCGCACTTGGCCGGTTATTTAATTTTGTTTTTGTTTTATTGGTTTGAGTGCATAAGTTTTGTTTTACGATGGACGATCGGAATCGCACAAGAAGGGTTTCTTGTGCGATTCCGACTCGAACTTGACCGATTATTAGTACGTTATTAAGATTTTTAAGATTCTAGATGTCTTACCAATGTAGGGACGAAAATGTCCTTGAAAAAATCAAAACAGGCATCATCATCGGCAGGAATTGCAGACTTAAATCTTAACTCAGTTCTAGAATTTGAATAAAACATTGGGTTTGTATCGATCTAAGTCTACCGACAAATATGAGGTTGTATGTAATGATGCGGTTGTAACGAACAAAAACATTAATACCAAATTATGTGGCCAGAATTTCCAGAGTTTCAAACTCAAATATCTTTATTTCAGAGTCACACAGTGTATTTACTTACAATAACAATGAGATAGATACATTTTGTATCATATTTCAACAGAGAATGAGAAGGGGCAGGTTTAAATATTTCCATTTTCACCTACCATCCGCTTCCATAATTTTCCACATATGTTATGTTATCACTGATTTTATTTCCATAAAGTTTATTTATACATTGAATCCGGATATGATGAATCTGTCTGCAGATAGAACCTTAAAATTCGACAGCCACTCTCAGATGGGTGGGTCTTTATACTCGAATGAGAACTGTAGTATTTCACTGTTTCAAAATTCAAATATCTATATTGAATTGCATAAAAATACTACCACATACCTAACGCACACATACCTAATGGCTGACTAATATTATTTCTCTCCAATTATATTTTACTTAATATTATTGTAAAGTTTCAGCATAAAAACCCAATTTGTTAAACTATAAAACATAAGTAAATATGTAATTTGTGTATTTACCTTATTGTTATTCAAGCCTTTTTCACAAAAAAACCACTTTGTCATAAATTGCACTTAGATGTGTCCATACTATTTTTGAACAATTTATAAGATGCGCAAAGTATCTGCAACGCAAACCGACAGCGGTCAGACGACGACTATTACCTCTAGTAAACTCCATGCTGCACCAGTTTATGTGGCTCCGAGCGCTGTGTGTGACCACTCTCTCGCGCAGGCAAGGTGAGGTAAGAGAGGCGACAGTTCGCGCAGAACCAAACAAATGTGCGAATACTGTTCCTTATTGCATTGCAATCGTCATGTCGCATCTACGCCTTTACCGGTTTATATGCACTTTCCATTCTTAAAAAAGTGGCAAAGGGCGAGAATAATGAATAATTAATAAATAAATGAAAAAGTTGCTAACTTTATAAAGTTCAATAAAGCAGCAATGTATAGTTACGTCCTGGATGTTTACGTCCGATTGCTTCACCATAAAAAAATATCCAATCGTAAAATGCCGTGACATTTCCTGCGAAATAACTCTTATTGTGGTGAATCTCATCAAAGCCGCCTAAAGGTAGCGCTGCGTCTATAGCGTCACCCTTATTTACTGGCGGATAACGTAGCGTATAAGTGCCGCTGTAAGTGACCGTCTATAACCGCGGCTAAATAAAGGTGACCGTATAGTCTATACAACCTGTAACTCTAAGTAGGCAAAACCTTATAGACGCCAAGTGATTTTTATTACAAGAAAATTATTGATGAAAGAAAATAAAAAAAAAAACTAATATTCTAGAAGATATATGAGCAGTTTTCGTTTTCCTAACAATTCTAATAGTTTCTCTTTAGCTCTGCCGCCTTAAAAACCGCCCGCAAAACACCGCCCGCGATAACACAAAACCTGATTCACACCCGCCGTTTGTTCCCTACTAACGTTCATTGCGAGATCCTTAGTTTGAAAGAGATAACTAATGTAGCGCGCACGCTTGCTTTGTGGATTGATCTGCCGCTGCTTTCGTTCGACACACTTATTTGAATATCTCGCTGGATCACGGTAAATAATAGAAGCGGCAATAAATAATTATGGATAAAATAAATTAAAAAATGATGTAAATAGTGATGGAATCGATTATACTCGTCATTCTGAACAACCTATTTTCAGGTTTTGCGTACTTAAAGTAACACGTTGTATAGACGCTCGCTTCGAACGGCAACCTTAGCAATGTACCGGGAGCGATACCCGGGCAAGCGCGAGCGAAACTGTAGATACCTGAAAGAAGATGTTGCTTTATCAATATCTTTTATGATCGTGAAACGAATATGACAGTTTGTTTATTTACGTAAGTTAGCGGTAACTTCAACACGATGGTGTTACATTGCGTGCTCAATTATTTTGTGTGGATATTTTTTTTAACAATTTTGGATTAGCATGCTAATAAATAAGTTCTAAGTACACGATAGTATGTTTACACAGGAAGTGCAGTATTTCACAGCATTTTATTTATAAAGATTAGCGATTTTAGGATTGTGATTGATTGACCTGTTGGAAAGTCTTGGGGGGTACCTATTACTAATTTATTTCATTCTACAGGGTGTAACAGAAAGGTGTAGTCATATTTTAGGGGGTTGTTAGGGACATAATTCTGAGCAACTTTCACTATGAAACCGATTTTATCAGAGCAACTTTAATTTTCACATCTCTATACAAATCAGCTGACCGCCCAGAGCAAAATGTATGGAGCAATGAAAAAAAAAGTTGCTCTGATCAAATCGATTTCATAGTAGAAGTTGCTCAGAATGGTCTTCCTAACAACCCCCTAAAATATGACTACACCCTTCTGTTACACCCTGTATTACATATACAGTATTTTGAATTGGGGTGCTGCGAATCTGAGGTTTGTGGACAAAATTTCGTGACGATACATTGTATAATGGCATATAAATGCCGCTGATATTTGCAGTATTGTAAAGTGTACACACACATGGAAAGCAAATGAATAATGGTGTTATTTTTGCTGCTTGAGTGGAATGATGCGATAGTCACGGTAATTAAGTATCATAGAGTTCCGATGATTGGAACAAGGTCTAGTGCGATAAGTCGTACCACTCTAAGTAAGTACCACTTCTAGTACAGTTTTTGTTTTTATAGGAATCTGGGAGCTGGTTGCCTGTTTGTTGCCTGAAACCTTTTTTTTACAGATATCCCGGTCATCATATGAAACGAGTATCATTTTAACTAGTACCACATTTTGGTTTTGCATATAAAATATCTGATGTTTCTATCACATATATAGAGCACATTGTTGCGCGCGAGTTGGGACTGGCTATTAGGTAAATGTTACGTAATTAGTTATTACCCCGACTCTATAGATAGAGTTAAAATAACCGGTCAAGTGCGAGTCGGACTCGCGCACGAAGGGTTCCGTACCATTATCTATAAAAAAATCGCAAAAAAATCACGTTAGTTGTGTGGGAGCCCCCCTTAATATTAAATTTATATTTTATACCCAGCTGAAAAAAAGAGATATACGATTTTTACTTGTCAACTATTTAACATTAACTTATTCTAATAGCCTTGATCGAAAATTAGACAAAAAAAAGTTATAGAATAATTATTAAATCAAAATTATATTGCAAAATGGCGACTAGTAATGTGTATCTTAGTAAACACAAATAAATGTTAAGTGCTGTACAGTACAAATGTTCACTTGTGGTTCATGTTTCAGCAATCAGTCGCAAAGGATATGTCATGTGGTAAACTTAACAGCCATGCGTCGATAAATAGAGTAATAGTTGTACACATTTACGCCAATGATCTATGAGCTGTCATTTGTCTGCATATAATGTCACACGTGGGCCATATAAGTGCTGTTCTAGGAGTAGGAGTGGCAACAGCTGAATAATAAGGTAAAAGTTCGACAATATGCTGCTTTAAATCATTGTCAATTCAGTTCACTCAAGAACTACGGAAACTATAACAGATCACATGTTCTCTCTTATAGTGCACTAATTTAAAAGTGCACATGTTACCTCTTATTTAGCTGATTGATTTATATGGGACTACAAAAATCTCCTTTTGCAGCTGGTAGTAATTTAAATGAGCACATGTTACCTATTGTTCAGCTATTTGCTCTAAATGAGACTACACGTGCATCTTTTTGCAGCTGAGAGTACCTAAAGCTGCCCTTAGCATTAAAATGGTGTCCTCGTGGTGCTAAATAGAGCCAATATTTAGCGAAAAGCGCTAAATAAGGGTCTGGTATTCTAATAACAGCTGTTGCAGATCAATTGAACACTTCATAAGTGCTTGGATTACCGATGTGGACCTTATGTGATCTTATAAAATGCAGTTCCGTTCCGTTTCTTGAGGTGTTATTAAGTTTGAAGAGTTTGTCTGTGTGTGCGTTTGGCCAGATTTAATGCGGTTTTCTGTAAATAGTAGTCTAATTCCCTGCGATATGGTTCTTAGCTATGCTTATTAAAAATCGATTAAGTGGTTCGAAAGTTCAACAATGAAACAGGTCAGCAAAGGTTTTTTTATAGTTTTCTGTTATAAATTATATTATGTTTCGGCCGTGACGTGACGTCTCTACACAGACCTCAGTTTTAGAGGATTCAAATGGTCTAGAGGTTCCTACATTTTTATGCCAATTCCCATAAGGAGTTGTTGATGCATGATAAATAACAATCACACAAATTTAGACGTAGACACTTTTTAGTTGGTGCACGTCCTTGACCTACATGAGTGAGTACTGTCGTCGTTGATCCAAGCCTGTCTGTACGCGCGCGAATGACTGCCTTCCTTATAAGCACTTACTTACTTAGGCCAATACTTACTTGGGCCAATCCTCCTGGCACATTGACCGTTCAGTGATAAGACGCTGCTATGACGACAACAGCTTAAGTAATTGATTGATTACAAATTAACTTAATTTTGACCACTGATTACCTAAAGAAAGAAACGATACATTCGACAGACAATTAATACCGGCTTTAAAGCTTTCTCGTCGTTTGTATCATTGTCACAGAGCGGTCATTGTGCTAGCAGAGTCGGGCCTCAGATCTCTCAGCTCGACGCAATCCGGCCCAAAAGTAAATCTCTAATTTATCTACAGAAGTAAATCTCTTGGTAGGAGGTCGGCTCGTCTCTAATGATCGCTGTGCTGTACGTACACTCTCGCGCAGACTAACCGAGGCTGACAGAGTCTGTTTCAAGATTAAATTCCCCTGGATCAAAGCATTTTAGTACTTAACTACTTAACCTTTGACAATAAAGACTTCAACAAAGGAACTATTCGGTGGGACGCACTTTACACACTGAAACTTACAGACTACTAAATATCAGTTAGGTAAGCCATTTGAAAGGGTCACACAAAATCAAAAGTTAGGTATTTTGACTTAGACCACGCACTAAACTGCAAGAAAGGAGGATTAATAAAAAAGGTCATGACCAACACAGACATGACTGTAAAAATTGGGCCGAGCTTGCATGGGGAACTGGCATAATAGAACCCATAATGCAAGACGCAAATATCAATAAACCAGCACTTATAGGTGATCTGTTACTAAACAGTGTGTGGGAACCTGCAAGGAAAGCGTTCTTCGACGTTCGCATTGTAAATGCTGACGCTTCCTCTTACAGTAACCTCACCTGGCAAAAAACAGCACAGAGACATAGCCGAGAGAAACACTCAAAATACGACCGAGCAGCTGAAGACCTAAGAGCCTCATTCACCCCATTAGTCATTTCATGCGATAGAGCCTTAGGAACTGAATATAAGTTTAAAAAAAATCGCATCAAAGCTTAATGATCACGTTAAATACCTACATATGTTTTTTATATTTTGTATTAATGTATATAAACGCATTCAATATCTAAAGTTAGGTATATGATAAGAGCCTGTCCAGATGAGGCGTTTTGCGCGCGAGTCCACTCGCGCGCTTCAATTTATGTTGCGTCCAGATACCGCGTTTTACGCGCGTTTCTACGCTGGGAGGGATTCCTTGCCATTATTAAACATGAACTCGGATACAGCGGTTGTGTTGTGGCTTGCATACTTCCCAGTTCATAATTCATAATTTCTTTATTGCACACAATTAAATGCAAGGATAAAAAGTAAATAAAAACAGTGTACAAAGGCGAGCTTATCTCTAAAAAGAGATCTCTTCAGTTCAGTTCCTTCATTTTATTAGTCTATCGGAATAATCTGATGATTCCATAATTATCCCAACTTCGTCAATAAAAAGTTCCGTATCGAAGTTATCACGCTCCATTTTGAACCAAATACGTCCACTCGCCACGGACTCGCACGTAGTACTGGACGCCACACATGGCGCCCGAATATCTCGACTCGCGCGGCGCTCGCGCGTAAAACGCGCGAGTCGAGAAACCCGCTCATTGCACGCGTTTTACGCGCGAGTGAGTAAACGCTCGGCAGCATCTGGACGGGATATATATAGCTCCAGTATCTCGGAAACGCGCGAGTGCCTACGCCTCATCTGGCCAGGCTCTAAGAGCTAGCATTTTCTGTAAACCATGTCATCGATTTTGATGAAAAATAAAACTTGCATATCTAAGTCAAACTTAACCTAACCTATTTTACAGTTGAATCTAAATTAAATCACCTTTCGCGTTAACGCCATCTGGCAAATACTTATTCAAATCAAAAGGTCGACTTTGGTATTGGCAAATAAACGTTTTCGATGGTGCTCTATTTAAGTCAAAAGGCTACATTTGATTGAAAACTGGTATTTAATGAAAGGCGTAGGATACTTTTATGTAACTGATTTAATGAAACGGGTGCGTGCGACAAAAGTATAGGCTGCAAAACTCAATGTAGGTAGGTACCTACATCAGTCTCGGGCAATCTCTAGACCTTTTTCTCTGTGCCTTTATGGCATTCATTTACAAGTTTCTGCTATTGGACGATAGTCGGTTTTTCGTAATCAAAGTATAAGTAATTTTACCGTTAGAGTGCGAAACCCGTTAATGTGTGCATAACTACGCACTTTACCTAGTTAATGTGCACATTATCGGATGGTACACTTTAAAGCGCGAAAAACGGTAAGCAAAAATCTTTCGTCCCGTTGTGTTTGCATACGCTTCGCTTCGGTTTTGCTTCTTCTAAGTTCTAACCTAACCTAACACAATTGAAACTTAGCCATAAATACAAATTAAAACGTTTATAACTCAGTGAATAGCAAGACCATTCTTGGAACTAAGTTATAAGATCTTTAAGAGCCGCTTGACCTGTTACAGAGGTTCAAGAAAGCAAGAAAATATTGTATTTTCGTATCTTTATACTTTACTTAGGTACAAAAGCTCAAGGTCCTACTTATTCAGTCCTTCTCGAGTGAAGATAGTTTATTAAAGTTTACACACGGCTTACACGAGAATTAAGCTTGAAAGCGATAGACCGACGACGCCCGGCTTCCGAGAGGAAAATTAACTGCAACAACAACTTGTTAAACTCTTGCCAAACTGATTTCAGCAACACACGTGCCGCTATTTTGAATAAATCTTCGATTAACCGTTTGTCACATTTGATTGCTTTATTGAAAACCGGGGGTGAGGTCCCAGGGCTGGGAAATCATCGAGTTTGGGCTATTATAGTTTATAGTCGCGACTAAAAAGGATGCAAATGTTTGGCCCAACCCACTTGCGCATTTAAGAAGTATAAATTCATAGATAATAAATGAGTACAATATATATTTTTTACTTTAAAAATGTGTTATGCATTTCTGTTAATTATCTAACGATTTTCTATTATGATAACATCCGCGGTTCATATGGAGATTTCATACGAAAGGGCTTTTGGAGACCTAGATCAGTGAGAAAATACATTTAATGAAAATGACAAACCGTTGTCTGCGCTCGTTGATGTCTTTTGTATTAGTATTTTTTTCAAAAATCCTTTCAAGCGTTTTTTTCACACCCCCTTCCAACACACACGTAGTAAAGTCTATTCGCTAGTATGGTGTCAGTTCTGTGCACCCACGCACGCATGCAATTGCAGTTTTTATAATAAAATCATCATGTATGATACTATAAAAGAAGAAGTCCTGAATGACTAATTCATCAACGCCAGGGCCCAAACGGCTAGAGCAAAGCAAAGCTAGAAGCCTTTTTGTAGGATAGGTAGAGGAGGTGTGAAAAGACACTAATGGTCGCTTGTACGAAAATAAAAATACACACAAGCTAGGTGACGAAGAGAATTTTAATAATAAGAAACCAAACAACGTAGAGATTTACCATGTAAGAGCCTAAAGATGCAGTATGTAGTCATGTTGCTGATATACTTACATCGTGAGAGCGTTTCAACGAGCCATAATTTATCTAATCACACATGAGAATTTATCCTGGCGTGCATATTCCCACAGCATCGCACATAGTTAGCCTTCTTATAATCATAGAGTAAAGATCTTAGACAGTAAAGTTATGTGTAGGTAGATAGGTAGGTAGGTAAATGCAGCGAAGAGCATCGTAGTATTTGAATTTATTTTACTGCCTATCTTAAGGATAAAAAATAATTAGGTATATATTAAAATACTCAAACCAAATTCTTTACTTTTTTTTACAACAATAATTTTATATAATTACAGTTTATATAATGTAATAATTCATTTGAATTATGATAATAATAATGAAATCAAAATGTTAATTTAAATAGAAAATTTAAGCCAGATCACTGCCGTCGTCGCTGGGCAAGGTGCCTTTATTTATTAGTTTTGTAATGTGTCTCTAACGAGGAATTCACTGATCATTGCCATATTTCGTTACTCACTAGTTAAATTGAATGAATTTACATAAACTTGCATTATTGTCAGTTCCCTAATTTCATACCCTAAGAAATAAGTTACATTATTGTATATATTTGACCTCTGTTTGTTTTTGTAATGTCCTATTTGTAAACCCTGAATAAATCATAAATAAATATGATTTTTACCCCTCCAACAACCCGCACTGAGCCAGCGTGTGGAGTATGGCTCAATCTTACACGGATCCGGGTAAAGGCCCCACGGTGGGGGTCAGTTTTCAGCGCAAGTATGTCATAAGTGTTTAACCGTTATCTCGTTAAAATAATATATAAGAAACAAACTTTTGTACCTACTCGGAGTTGACAAACTCGATTTCAAATAATTATGTGCAATTTATCTTCTTTCTTTTCCTCTCATTTCCTAATGTTGTGTTCCACAAATTTATTTTAAACCGTCACTTGATTCTATTTCACTTTTAGATTCTCCAATCACTTCAAAAACTTGTTCACGAGTTTCCAAATATTGTAAACCGCGCGTAGACGAATGATTCGTAGAAAGTTCAGATAGGACATTGATCTTACTTATTTGTTAAAAATTTAATGCTTTAGGTACTGGTTTTGTTATTTATTTTTACATTATTACAGGTTTATGTACATTTCAATTAAAATAATAATGATTTAATGAAAAAGTTAATTTAAATAGAAAATTTGAGCCATATCACTGCCGCCGTCGCTGGGCAAGGTGCCCAGAAGACTGGCGGCGTTGCCTCGCTGTATGGCAAGACTCAGCCGTTGCCCAAGGTAGGCTCCAGCCTTCCGGTCATTTGAGGCATCGACCAGGCGCGACGCGATGAGAGTTCTTTGAACAGTACTCGCGCCTCTGGGCCCCAGGACCGAGAGTTTCGACTCCAAAAGGCACAAATATGTAGCCCTGTCCAAGGGTGGCATATTTGCGCCTTTTGTTGCCTTCTGCGGTGGCCGCTGCCGCACCAGCCTTGCGAGCGGTCGCTTGTATATGAGACTGTGCCAGCGTATCGACACAAGTCGCGTCCCACACAAGCGACCGCCCGTTTTTCCACTGAATGAGTGTCATCCCGTCCGGCCTCTTGCCATCGTCCCGCGATATTCCTGATGGTTCTAGAATCGCGGGAACGCCTGCACTGGCAAGAGCCCGGCGGATGACATCATATAGTGCTGCATGGCGCGACAAGCGGCCCGCGCTGCGGCGACATGCCAGTCCATGGTGGCCCAGTTGGTCAACGCCTCCCCCACAGCGGCATGTGGCTCGTTTGTCTTGGCCCCCAGCCTAAGACTTACTGCCAAACTAAAAGTCGTCCTCTCGAGCAGAGTCCCTAAGCTTAGGTACTTAGTTTCTTTTTACATTTGTCACCGCAAAAACTTCCCAAACAAACATTTTAGAACGAAGTCACTGTGATAAATCAGTGCCGGTAAATCACCAAGAAAAAATAAGTTTTCTTGCCGTACTCCTAACCTACAAAACCTACAAAAGAGTGCTTATTAATTTTCAAAACATTTGTTTATAATAAATGATTTTCTAGTAAGACTATCAGAAACATGTTAGATTTCTGGAGCTCACCTGTGTGGGGGGTGGGAGGGTGGGGGGCGGGCGTGACTCAGCTGTGCAGGTGACGTCGCGTGGCGCTCAGTGGGTGGCGCAGGACGGAGTGAGCTCCGCGCAATGTGCAAGCGAGCGACAGACGCATCAAATCAAACCAGGCCCTAGATTCTGGTAGCGCAATGACGCGAACTGAACTTTAGATACCTATCCATTATCTTGCATTTGGAGTGGAAGTTTTTTAGGCAATAAATGGTAAAAAATTGATTGCCAACCTACCTTCAGTTTAATCTACCATTAGTTACCTAAATAACGACCCCCAAAAGCCAGATAACGGATATCCAAAGTTGAGCGTCGTCATTGTCACTAAGCGGTCATTGTGTTACAGAATAGGGCCCCAGTGGGTCTAGTCAACATGCAAAACACAAAAAAGCACAAAACAATAGGAAAATGTATGCGATTTGACATTTCGAGACGCAAGGTAACGACTAATTGTCAAATAGCATAGGTAGATACATATTCTTAGCGTTTAGTGTGAAAGTTATTTTCTTTTTTCATGTTGACTAGACCCATTAGGCAGGCATTACTATAGAAGTGGTGAGCCGGCAATTTTTCCATTTTTACGGCAATATTGCCCCCATAAAAAATGGCAATATTGCCGCAATGTTGCTGGCTCGGCACATCTATAGGTGGGCGGGACCAATACCGAGCGCAAGATGACGACTGACGCGACTATGACGGCCTACTTTCCAACCCGAAGGCTGCCAAATAGTGCCAAACCTATTTATTATTTCATTTTTAACGCCCTTTTATTAGTTAATTATCAATAAAATATCGATATGCTTTAGAATGCACCTACTCTATAAAAAATAACATGCGAACCAAGTAACGCCCTCTTTTGCATACATTCGATACTACGACACTCTATGCTGCCTGCCAGCTACGCGACATCAAGCATCAAACGTGGCTAACCTCGTCTGTGTGCGTTTTACTTTCACTGCTTTGTGTGCACAGCGCCACCAACGCCCGCTCTATTCTTGCCTGCAACACGCCACAATAACTATACCCTGGATTCGTGTCGTCATTATTGCGCTACAAAGATATAACGTTCGAGCGAGATGCACAGATATACAGTACTCGCTCTGCCGCACTCTGCACACAAGCAAGGTTAAAATGCTTTGCTAAAATGGCCGCTCTATACAGATACAGATACAGACGTTTGAGACGCACACAGTTTTGGTTTTAGTGTCGCTAGAGCCACCTCAGTAATAGCCAGTGTTTTTCGTTTACGCCAGCTTATTGTGTCAAGTACCATCAGCATGGAAAATACTGAAAGTACGAGTAGAAAGAATCAGAATCAATTTATTGGCAGTGAGGTAAGGCAAATAAATACTGGGACCAATTTGAGAGAAAAACGCTCTGAACTAAAAATTAAACTTAGCCCTTGTTATAATGTAACGCCACGTGTAAATAAATTAACGCAAAATGAGAAACAACCTTGTTAGGGACATCATTTTGAGCTACTGATTTGATCAGAGCAACTTTATTTTTCACTTCCCAGTATCTCTACATTTTGGCCTGAGTGGGTCAGCTGATTTGTATGGAGAAGTGAAAAATAAAGTTGCTCTGATCATATCGGTTTCATAATGAAATTTGCTCAGAATGATGTCCCTAACAAAGTAGTTTCTCATTTTTTGTTAATTCATTTACACCTTGTATACGTATGTATGTAATATTATCAGAAACGTAAAATATTCACACATGTTAGTCTTTTAGGGCTTCCAGACTTTTTTTACGAAATTTCATGGGTGCATGGTGCATGCATGTTTGTGTGTATGTATGTATCTATGTTTTGTCTTCCTGTTTCTCCGTAACTATGAATTGTGTTTTAGCCATTATTTTTTTAAATCGGTTCAGCCGGTCAAAAGTTACGTTCTTAAAAGGGAATAGCGGACAAACGGGTGGACGATTTTAATGCGGTAACCTGTAAATTGTAGAGGACTTCCCGGTGATAATTCTTAAAAAAGTTTTGTCAAAATCGGTTCAGTAGTTTTCATAACTGAAAAGGTAGAAAACTTGAAAAATTGGAAGTCAGGGTCCATTTAACCTTATTATAATTACAACTATTTGTTTAGAACTAAAAATTACGAAATAAAAAAGAAATAAAAAAAAATAAGCCGAATTATATTGAACGCCATGACTGCCATGCTTTGCGAATCAGTAATTGCAAGTATCTTTATCAAAGTCGTTAGGCACCTACCTAAAAAAAATCGACACCAAATTAGTTTTATACCTACCTACACTTTAATTAAACTTCGTTGTTTCTTACTTTTGAGTTCATTTGAAGTTATTATTTTTTATTAGTTTAAGTAGTGTATTTTCCTCCCAAATTAGTCCCAGTTTCAATTCTATGTCAGTAGTTCAAAATAAATATGATATTGATCAATGACTGTACTGTTTGTCACTAGACACACTAGGAATATACATTAAAGTTTACTTTTAGCTTTTGATGCAGTGACCGAGTAATAAAATAAACAAAACTTGCAGGCATTAATAATTTTACATAAGTAGGTAAGTATACTTATTTTTTTCAGGCCCGTAAAATGGTTGCAAGCGTTTATCATTTTCTGAAAGAAGAATATGACTTCACTGATCTTCACAAGGAACCAAATAGTGACGTATCACATTTGCGTAATATCACAAGGCGCACATCCGAGGCGACTGGTGTGAGCCCACGAACCGTTACGAAAATATTACAAGAAGAAAGACAAGGCGCAAAAAATCACCCAGGTGTGGTCTGGAAGAAGTCAAAAACAAATAAAGGGAAAAAAAAGAAGGAAAAGAAAATTAAAACGAAAAGAACAAAGAAGAAAAAATCCAAAGATGTTGAACGTGCTGATGATGATGAGCCTAAAACCTAACAAAAGAAGAGTTTCAAGAATGAGATGCAAATTAATCACTTGCAAGGAACGAAGAGTTTGACAAAGGATTATGAGGACTTTGGGTACCTACTTACCTATTGAATAATGTTCCTTGGGTTACCTTTAAGCCATTGTCATAAATGGCGGGAAAGGATTGATAAATTCTTGTGTAATAGATAATACTTGTCAATAAAACCAGACTATATTGTTGTCAATATTATTATTTATTTAGCGTTTCGTCGCTGTCGTCTACGTCACAATTCATAAAGATGGCAGCTTGGGCAGCCATTATTACTTAAAGACCGACGTCGTTTATTACTTAAAACATCAATCAAGGTACTTTTATTTATTTAATATAGACCATACACTGTGTTTTTAAGCAGCCTAAACCCAACTTAAAGATGAACTTTACGAGCATGAGAAGTGAAAAATATTTTTTTACTTGTTGTGACATCTGGTGGACGTAATATTAATTAAGATCAACTTCATTGCTAGCCTTACATACCGCTTGGTAGGTTAGGTATTCTGTAGTTTGGGCTTCCGATGACATAGGTGGGGCCCAAGGGCATTTCGGCTTCTGAAATGGTGATTGAGTTAAATTATAGATGGCGCTACCGTTATGGAAATAAAACAAAACATAACAAAGCGTCACACCTTTTCTCATACGGGGTGGCAGAGGCACCACTGTGCCCACTTTCAGACAGTAATTCAATACTCCATTTTGCGTGACAGAGGGCTAGCCCAACGCCGCAGCTAGGGAGTAATTAAAGTTTCCTCACGATTTTTTCCATCACCGTTAGAGTGGAAATAAAAGTTTCTTCCTTTGTATGTACCTACCGCAAATTAATTGTTCAATTCTATACTTTTGTAGCAATATCTACCCATTCATCGATGCATTATTATCAGAAACCATCGATTTTAAATAATAATAAGAAATACCTAGTTGCCTTCTTTCTAATGCAGGGTAACAAAAACTACACCTCAGTACAAGTTCAGGTATTTTATTGAAATAATTATAAACTAATAACAATTTTAATGTAAAGTATCTTACTAAGTACTCATAAAACATAATAGGTGAATCAAAATCTTTTTTTTTTACATGTGTAGCTTAGGGCGTATGCATAATTGCATACCAACCGGTGTACTTTCAAAGGCTTGCTTTGATGAGGCTCGTTGACAACTTTCTACGTGTCTTGCTTGTGTATGTCTTATTCTACTGTTTTTGGGAAAAAATACTCTCATTGTTTTACATCGGCAATATGTCCAACTCTCTATTTGACAGCTATTGTCTATAAATTCTGTGAAAATAGAATTTAAGCTAACTTAAGCTTGGTAAAATCATTAAAGGATGTGCGTATTTAATGTTATTACTACCACAAATAAATAATTTATTGATAAAAATTAAGTTAACTTTAGTTTACAGCGTTTTTCTGTCATTACATTTGTTGGAAAATTGTACTTCAAATAAATATATTTGATATCCGTTCATTTCATTCTGTCAGTTTAGTTTGATGCAAGTTTGTATTTAGTTTGGACATGTATTTCCCCTGAAGTAGGTACCTATATTTAGCTGGATTCCTATATTGATAAACATTTTTGACCCTTAGTTATTTTGCTTGACCAGTATGTTAGATATTTACCTACTGAACTCATTGCTTTTTGACAAAGCATTTACCGAAAACTAATGGCATTTAATGTTGATAGCTAGATAATACATAAAACATTAGTCAAATTACTAATTTCAATTGTAATTCTCTAGACGACATGATCTAAGTAGGTATGTAAGTAGGTGAGTATGTGGACCCTCTAGTTTTTAATGTAAGTGTTAAGAATTATAGAGATAGTAAGCAGGTAAAAGTTTATAGTTTTACCAAAAAGACCAATTTATTCCATTTCACCAGGCGTTTCGGTGCACATTTAAAGAAAACGTAATAATTACTGAAGTAAAAAATATTAAAATTAATATATTCGTTATGACGAAACATTATTCATTATAATATAACCAAAAAAGCAATAATTACATTACGCTCACTAAATAAGTATGTATAATTTTGCAACTATATATTTTTTAATTCATGCACTATTATTTCTATCTGTAGGTAGGTACTTTTGGTATAGAATATAATATAATAATTGCTTAATAGGAAGGAATACGTGAATTAAAATTGACTTTCTACGCTTAGAAGAAGAGTAAGTTATAGATACTTAATTTACAAGGTGTTAGGTATCGATAATACTGAAACAGAATAGTAGCTGTGTATTATGTACAAGTAATTAAGTTTTGATTAAATTCTTGGCTCAAGTAGGTACCTACATTGTAGGTAAAAACGTACAGCTTTTGGTCTTGAAGTATGAGATAGAGTACTTATACAAAATGCCGTTTGTTTGCGAGATCCAAGCATTCGTATTGGTCGTCAGGTGAATAAAGTACAACTTTTGTCAGAGCCAAAACCTTAACTTACTCCATCCTTGGGCCCTTTAAAACACTCAATAGGGATCTACTACTGTGTGTAGTATTGGTACGTATCACTCACGTCATATCAGTCACCCTTTGAAGAAAAGGTTAGCAGCGCCACATAAATGCAGTGTCTGTGCAATATGTAGTATGAACCCTTTCCTTTTGGGAGATCAAAGTTTTCAGACTATTTGACGAGCCAAATAGGCCTATTTTTATTACTCAAATGACCCAAGGTGCCTATTTAATAAAATATCTCTTCATCTCCCTATTTCTCCTATTCTATTTCTACATTTTCACCTTTAATATCGAACTATTCACTCTCACAAATCTACATGATGCATCACATTATGTAATCACCTCTCTTTCTACTGCTAAATATAGGTGCTATTAATAGGTCCTTTGAGTCAATGCATTCCTACGAGTAAAAGACTCGATTTTCTACGTTCTACGCTATTCAACTCGCACTCTCTCCACCTAATGCACGGTATGAAAAATCATGTAAACAAATATGGACTTTTAGTTGTACATTATACAGTGAAACAGATGTTACTGTGTAACTGTTCAAATATAGAGACATAAATTAAATGAAGAATGAAGATTGAATTGAATGAAGATTGCCTAAAGTATTAATTTCAATTATCTTGTTTTAAATACTACTCTCTTATTCATAAACGTCCGGTTTATTGGTCCGGTTATTATTGCTAAAATTCCGTTAAAATTAGTTTTTCTTTCTCTTTCACTTTGACATTTGTGTTTGTGAGAAAGGGACAAAATAATTTTTAGTTATCAAAGGCTTGATAAGTTTTATGAATAAGAGGAAGTGTTTTTCTCATTTCTCATAAATACATATTTTTCCACCTGTTAGTAAATGTTCAAAATATCCGGATAATCCGGATAAGTAAATGTTCAAAATGCCTGGAATTTTGTACGCAAAATCAAGATTTATCTGTCACATACGGTTTATCCGAACATTGTGAAACGGTCCATAAAAGATAATGTTTTATGCATAATATACTTATAATAAATTTAACATAACTAATTTTAACCTAACAAAATTCGATGTGACATTCGTTTCATTCCAAATCCTAAAATACAACAATAAATATACACAACAAGTATTCGTTGTATAATACTGAAATTAACATTATTCGTTGGTATTTTTATTGA
The DNA here is from genome assembly GCA_963457715.1 of Argyresthia albistria. Classification (NCBI taxonomy): domain Eukaryota; kingdom Metazoa; phylum Arthropoda; class Insecta; order Lepidoptera; family Argyresthiidae; genus Argyresthia; species Argyresthia albistria. The sequence goes on along the minus strand of OY735254.1, from coordinate 6,032,799 downwards.
TTTCACTGTAAGTATAAATATTGCTTTGCAGAATTAAATTCCCACTATTTACGTTACTATACCATACTACTATCATAGTGCAAACTTGCTCTATGATGCTATCGAGTATAATAAGTTTTTCATCTGTTACGTAAAACAGTTTTTGTATAAAAAATACGCAATAAATATAAGCAAGCATAAGATAATCGTTTCGGCATTATGATAACATGATTCAATAACAAACTAGGTACTCTATTCGGCTTATTTATACATTTTTAGCTGGTTTTATTTATATTTTTTGAAAAACCCACATACTTATTACATCCAACTTGAGTTTAAATTCTTCAATAAATCGGCCCCTTTTTGACAAACTTTTTATCGAATATCATCCTCTATAGTATATGGTGAGCAAAACATAGATACATTATACATATAACATTGGCTGATTATACATAGGTTAAGCCGCTCTTCTGACATAGCCGTAACATATACATAAGAGGATTATATAATATCAGTGTATGTTATTGCAAGATAATGCAAAAAACACATTTTGAGATGACTATGAACAGTAAGTATTTGTTTTATTGGTCAACTGACTGAAGAATCAACTTTTTCACTTTTAGTAGTCATCATGATACCTCACGAGATACGAAGATGAATTTTATCACGATAACGCAGCTGGTGATAGTTTGGTAGGTAATAACAATAATTTTAATTTATAAATTAATTCAAAGATACTTAGATATAATCAATATTGCTTTTCCTTATTGCTTAACGTAGTTTTATGAGTATTTCTATCAGTATTTTATGTAATTATATTAACAGGCTAAAATTACAGTACTAGAACCTAATAACTATTTAATGTAGATTGTATTGCTAATTTGGACATTTTTCGTTATGAATACGTATTAACTAACGTGTTATTTTAGTACAATGGAAATGTCAGATTTCATATTTTTTACAGAATAAGTATAGGTATGTAAGATTTTCATTGCTGTCTGTGGAAGTTTTTGTTAAAATAATTAGTCTGCAAAGATAGATTTAAAAATCATTTCATTAATCATTGTCATAATTAAGTGAGCTAGATGCCAATGTATGATTGCTTGGAAAAGTTTTCTTTAATTAGTCCATAGGTACATCTAACGCACTTGAGTATTTTCTAGAATAAACTTATATATTCTTTACCCGACTTCAATAAATCATGTACTCGATCATGTATAAAGAAGTACAGACCGACAAAGTTAAGTGACAAGGTAGCAAAAACGAGAACTAGTGTCTCATCACAAAATGTCATTCGTAAGTATGTTATTTTTGACTCTAGTGACGCCATTACAATAGGTAGTTGTGTTTTATAGTCGCACATTAATATGCGAGTAAGAAGTATTTTTTTTAAATCTTTGGTCAATACAATCTTCATTGTTATTTTCAGTTATAAATAGCTGTACTAGCTAGTCTTTACAATAAAGCAAGCCTGGTGTTACTATCACAGTCCCTAAAGGATCTACATTTTTTTCATATTCTACCTCAAATTTATGGTTTTTATCTTTAGGTATAATATAATCGTAATAATTATGATATATAATATAATGTTTAGGACTACATAATTTGTAAAGAAGGGATACTTGTACACAGGAGACTATTTACATCAAAAATGTAGATATATTTTGTATATAAGATGGTAATAATCAATTACTAACGTTAATATCAATACAACAATTACAAAATAACTTAAGTTACATCCAGGGTGTTTCTTTGAAAGTATTGTGAATCCTAACATTTTTTATAATTCGTTTGAATAAACTTTGCCCGCAGTAAAATTCTATACAAATGCGTAAGCTGTTGATGTTTAAATTTTTAATTTATCAGATAAATATTAAAACATTTAAATTTAATATTATTTTCATTTTATTCACTTTTAAAGTAGATGCCTTAATCACCAATGGAACCTTATGATCCCTTAAGAAAAGCTACCAATCATTACCCAGTTATATTAATTTATTTATGCTAGTATCTGTCAATAGATACCAGTTCGCATTTATACAGAAACTTCAAATAGGTAAAATATAATTGATTTTTTCAAAGAACCACCCTTGTTTATATTTTAATAAAATATATCCTTTTTATCAAAGCATTTTTATGCATTATTGATCATCTACCAACGATGAAGAATATCAAAGAATATATGTAGATTACTATAAATAGAAGAATATGCACAGTATTGCGCAGGAGTACAGACTAGGGAGCTTGAAGAATGCCAAAGAAAATTTGTAAGTAGAAGGAAATGTTAGATTCCATGTTATATTGTTATTACAACTTACTTGTATATTTTCAAAAACAACTTTTTAGTATAGATAGAACAATAACAAACCTCTCAATATCTATTCGATGTTCACTTCGTTTCTCAGTTATCATAATAGTACTCCAAAGCACCAAAACATTTTAAAACTACTAAATTTTGATTACTTTTAAACAATTTTATATCTAGTTTTAAGTCTACATTAGTATTGCTTATTAATTTACATTATATTGCTTTTAACGCGCAACCTGTCTGATTAAGCCTATTTTTATGTAAAATAAATACGTATAAAGATATCTATAGAAGGATTCTATAAGTAG